>JAVSBS010021324.1:0-26232 GCA_033124195.1 Coracias cyanogaster
AGGTCCTTCTCCACAGAGCTGCTCTCTAGCAGATCGCCTCCCAGTCTGTACTGGTGCATTTTGTTACTCCTTCCCAGATGCAGGACTCTGTCTAAGTTTATCTGGCTGGACAATATTCCTTCACTTTCAGAAGTCTCCTGAAAGCCAATTCAATTCTTATGAGACTCTTAGCAGGATTGGCAAGTATGACAAATAATTCAGGAAGAATTCAGAAATAATTCAGAAGAGGCAATTTGTTAAAGCCAATCAGAAAAAGAGAAGGAAAGAAGAAAGGATGCAATTAGGCCCTCACAAACAGAATAATACTGTTGTCAGAGGCTTTTTTTCCCCCCAGCTTTTCAACTATTTTAACAAAACTGCACATTTGAATGTTACTTAGTTGTATAATCCTATTTGTTGCCTCACCAGACTTAACTCCAGGTTGGCACCAGCTTTTCTAACCCCATCCCCACAGAAGTGTACAGCATCTCTATACTTCCCCTGGGTCACCTGTCCCTGCTTTTTTGTGCTTCCTGGGTTCAGTACACCTGGGTTCAGTCAGGAGCTCCTTGCTCATGCATGCAGGTCTCCTTCTGTCTTTGATTGAATTCAAGTAATTGTCTTCAAATGCCTGCCAAATTTCATTCACAACACAAACCTGAGGAAAACTAAAGTATACACTCACAGAAAAAGATAAAACAAACAAGCAAACAAAAAATCCAGCACTGTGAGAAGTAACTTGAAAGTGCTACTAACAAAGCACTGTCAAATTCACTTATCTCTTCATGGAAATGTAGCACAGTCAGTAATTGTATTGTAGAAACAACTTGTCATTAATTTTCAGGAGGCTGGAGAAAAAAAACCACATTATGAAACAAACAATCAAACAAAGTCACTAGTTTAAGTTTACTAAGTAATTATTTTGATTGCTTTTATGCCACTGATGTTAAGACCTGTTTCTTTAATATTTCTCGATCTTTTGTGATGTGGAAGTATGGACTTGTATAAAAAAATATTTGTCATCATTGTTGTCAATTTTTTATTCACTGATGTATTCTTTTCTCAGTTGTCGATTCCAGCCTTGCTTATTTTCAGCATTTTTATTATATACTATGAATTGGCAGTAGAAACTTAGTGCTTAATCTAAAATACGTTCTGCTTCTCTTCGGCACGAAAGCAGAAGAGCTCTTAATGAAATTTATGCTAACAAGGCTTAGATTAGGGTGCAAAATGCTTAACACAATTGTATCTGAGGTGGATTCCATTATTAAAGTAAACATGTTCCTTCACTCTAATTATTCTATCTCACAATCTGAGACTTAGGGACAGAGTCAGACTATATAAGGTCAATATTATTGTAGTAAACAGACAGTAGTAATTTAGACTATTAGCCACTTAACTATAATAGAACTGCTTGTTCTTATTTGGTTACTCATCACACTGGATAAAGCACATTGATTTATCATTTTCTCATGAGACACTTGAATTAGGCATACACGTAGAGAATTTGTAAAATTCTTTTAAATTCCCAGTTAAAAATTTGAAAAAGCTAGCATCACTAGATACTAAACACTTGAAATTTGGGGCAAACAAAAATATTCAACTTTCATAAGTACGTAACCTATGCAAATATATAAATCATAAATGACTAGGAACCAAAACCAACTTCACTATGCTTCTTTTACTATTGCAGATGGGAAACACATAATGAAAGATTTTTCAGTGCCTAGGTTTATTTCTCTTATTGCATAAACCAATAATTAAATTTGCCTATTGTTGCAAGGAAAAATTTCTCAGTTCAAGTCTTATGAATTGATAATGCCTACAGCCTTCTAGAAAGCATCCTCTAACTTATCCACAAAAGCTTTAACCACGCGCACACACACATATGCCCCCATATGCACACCTTCTTCCAGAACATTTGATAGTAATCTTCAGTTCTCAGTCATATATGGGTGTTAGTCAAATGCTCTCTCAAACAGTTTTGGATATTCTTTTCACACAAACTGGCTACACACACTACTCTTTTATCTGTTGCCAGTTTTCCAGCCATCAAATGAAGATCAAGATTGAAAAATGTTAGATTTTACTATCTACTGGTAATGAAATGGTTCTTTAGGATTTAAATAGCCCTTGTATATTTCAAAACATAAAATGTTATGTGAATAATTATTTTACATAATCTTTGTTTTTACTACTGAAGAAGTCCTCATAGACAGAGGGAGGACTATTCATTTTTTTTCCACAGTGAGCTTTTTCTGCATTTTCCTCTATCTACAATCTCCCATACATACCCTCATAGCCCTACTACTGCAACAACATGCATGTTTTTTACATATGAACAGCCTAGCAGGTAAGAGGAGCGAGGACTGATTTCACATTAGACACAAACAGCCAGTTGGTTGTTTTTTGTTAGTCTAGACACTGGGGGTGTTGAGACACTGGAATAGGTTGCTCAGGGTGGTTGTGGATGCTCCATCCCTGGAGGTGTTCAAGGCCAAGTTGGATTGGGCCTTGAGCAACCTGGTCAAGTGGGAGGTGTCCCTGACATGGCAAGGGCGTTGGAACTAGATGATCTTTATGTTCCCTTCCAATCCAAACCATTCCATGATTCTATGATTCTGCTGTCAGTCCTTTCACTGCTGTATAATGTAGAGACAAATGAAGAAATAGGGCAAGCATCAGATAGAAGGAAGAAACTGAGGAAAGCAAGGAATTTATGTTCATATTTCCCTGCATTAATAAGAAAGACTTCAGCAGACCTACAAACCATATTTCAAGTTAAGTCAAAAGAACAATGGTGTTCAGTAACAGGTTTCCCTTTCATGCAAAGTTTTCAGATGTTGTAATGATACTATGACACTATGACATAAACTGATACGATATAAAATTTTATATTTCAGGTATTTAGTTAGTAGAATAGGACTTTGAGAAGAAAATAGTCTCAGTGCATATGTTTCTAATAAAAACGTCTAACAACGTTGGTGAGTTATCAGTGTTTTAAAGCAGAGAGCTTCAAAAGAGGAAGTTTTCTAATAAGGTTTGTTCAACTTTTCCAGAACAAACGGTAGTTACCTTCATTTATTATTGGAAAGTATCTTTTTGGAATTACAGGAAAATTAGAAGTTACACTCACAATGGGATTGATTGGTAAATAAGGTGTTTCTGGTACAACACTAAACAATATTAAAACATTTAATTTGTAGCATACATCTGCAAAGCTGGAACTAAATCTTAAAGGCCTCTGTTTCATGAATTTAAAGAAAAAACATTAACTTTATCTGGAGCCATATGTTCCTTCTCTTTTGGGAGTAGAAACAATGGAAAATTTCCAGATTTTCTTCCTACCACAGCAAATAACAATAAAAATCCCTGCCCTGAATACCTTCCTTTCCGTTTTCCAAAAGAGGTTTCTCATATTATCATTTACAAGCATGCAGCTACCAAAGAAATGACAAAAAGAATGGTACAGAACATAAACCTTATTTTGATTAATTTCAAATGCTTTAACTCAAGAGAGTAGCCTCTGAATTACGTCAAACAGAAATTTAAATACAGAAGAAATCTAAAGGACTAATAATAAGCAGTTTTCAAGCACTGGGTAGACAAAGAACATTGGACAAAGGTCAGTGTTTCACAATATACTCTATTTCGAGGTCTGTAATTCAAAAAACATTTCACAAATTGTCTTCAAAGTCCCACTTTCCACTTTGCCACTTCGCTACTTATAAATTTTTAGGAAAAAGAAAATCAGACAAAGTGTATTTGGAGGGAGTAGGCTTATAAGACTGGTTCTATGTGATCAGTTCAAACTTTAAGCTGCTGAAAATGTGTCTTTTTACAGTAGCTAAGAAATAATACATTACTGTGTAATAATTCAGGCTTATGTTTGTAAATGATGAAGTAATTTGTTTTATTTTCTAACTGCAGTCTTTCTTTAGATTCACTGTTTAGGAAAGTCACCTGTGGAGACCAAGGGGAAGTTGACATTCGATACACTGAAAAATTATTTAGAAAAAAATGAAGTTACATTTTGAAGTTTGAAACTTCAACAAGGTAAAGAATCCAAAACATATCACATCTCAAAAATTTTTATTTCCTTTTTATCTCTGCCTATGTAATATTCTAATTTTGTATACAGGTATACATTTTCCCTATTACAACAGCTAATATCTACTCTTTCCAATAACATAAATTTTTGCTTTTTTCTTTTAAAACTGTCCCTCTTTCTTCCTTAACTGTCTTTTATAGTTTTCAAAATGAGAAAAGTGATAAAGGGAATTTCTCAACCCAGTTATTTCCAAGTTTGTTTTGTTTCCTGAAAGTCCCACTCTACTTAAAAGCTTTTCATAAATTGTGTTCCTTGGCCCTTATATGTCTGTAAAATGCAAAATGTTAAAACAGTACATAATGAAAAGTTATAGGCCAAAAATTTTAGTAACAATTCCGATGTTTATTCTCTCTTAGTAGAAAAACAAATTCATACTATAAAAATTAAATAAAGTTTGTTTACTAGCAAACTAGATTATAATGTCTTCTGTACCTGCCTATAAAGGACTTTAAATTTCAAAATCACCTTTGCATATCAAAGACAAGTAATATTTAATTAACAAGATAATAATGACCTGCTATTTAAAATATATTATCATATATTATTTGCAGAATAATTAAGACTGAGAGGGAACTCTTGAGATCATATAGTCCAATACCCCTGTTTGAAAAATGTCACCTAGAGGAGTTTGATTTGTGCCCATTGCCTCATGTCCCATCAGTGTGCACTACTGAAAAGAGTTTGGCTCCCTCTTCTTCATTCCCTTGCATCAAGTATTTAAACACATTGATAGGATGCTCCTTGAGACTGCTCTTCTGCAGTCTGAACAGTTCAGCTCTCTCAGACTTTCCTCCTATGAAAGATGCTCCAATGACCTAATCATATTTGTGGTCCTGTTCTGGAATTGTTCCAGTACACACACATCTTTCTTGTACTAGGTAGCCTAGAACTAGACAGAGCATTCCAGTTATACAAAAGAAAACATACAGAAATACACTTGCATTCAGTAGGCTGCTCAGGGAGTAAAAAAGATACAGATGAGAAATTTCTAAGAGTTTATTTATCAATATGTTGTCTTTAAAATGAGGCCTTTCATTCCCAGTAACTTCTATTTACATGTCTCATTGTTATAGTTTAACCCCAGCCAGCAACTAAATTCCACATAGCCATTTGCTCACTCCCTCCTGGTGGGATGGGGGAGAGAATTGGAAGGGGAAAACTGAGAAAACTCATGAGCTGATATAAGTATAATTTAATAGGTAGAGCAAAAGACACTCATGCACACAAAACAATACAAGGAATTCATTCACTACTTCCCCTCAACAGGCGGGTGTTCAACCATCTCCAGGACTTCAGGGCTTCATCATGTGAAACTGTTACTTGAGAAGACAAATACCATCACTCCAAATACCCCCCCTTTTCCTTCTTCTTGCCCTAGCTTTACATGCTGAGCATGGTTTCATATGGTATGGACTATCCCTTTGATCAGCTGGGGTCAGCTGTCCCAGGTATATTAGAATCATAGAATGTATTGTGTTGGAAGGGACCACTAAAAGTCATCTAGCCCAGCCCCCCTACAATAAGCACAGACATCTCTACCTAGGTCGGGTTGCTCAGAGCCCCATCAAGCCTGACCTTGAATGTCTTCAGGGACAGGGCCTCCATCACCTTTCTGAGCAACCTGTTCCAGTGATCCACCACTCTCATGTTAAAAAACTTTTTCCTAATGTCCAACCTAAATCTACCTTTTTCTAACTTAAAACCATTACCCCTTGTCCTATTGCTACAAACCCTTGTGAATAGTTCTTCCTCTGCCTTCTTATAGGCCTCTTTCAGGTATTGGAAGGTCACTATAAGCTGGCACTGGAGCCTTCTCTTCTCCAGGCTGAACAGCCCCAACTCTTTCACCCTTTCTTCACAGGAGAGATGCTCCAGCCCTCTGACCATTTTTGTGGCCCTCCTCTGGACATGCTCCAACAGGTCCATGTCCTTCTTGTCCTGGGGTCTCCAGAACTGGATGCAGTATTCCAGGCGAGGTCTCACCTGGGGGGGCAGAATCACCTCTCTTGATCTGCTGGCCACACTTGATGCAGCCCAGGATGCGACTGGCCTTCTGGGCTGCCATTACACATTGGTGGCTCATGTTCAGCTTTTCATCCACTAGTACCCCCAAGTCTTTTTCCACAGGGATGCCCTCTACCACGTCTTCTCCCAGACTATATTGATACCACTAGTTGCCCTGGCCCAGGGGCCAACTTCTTGTACACTCTCAGTCTACTCACTGGCAGGGCAGAATGAGAAGCAGAAGAGACCTTGACTCTCTGTAAGCTCTGCTCAGCAGTGATGAAAACATTCCTGTGTTATCAAGACTGTTATCAACCCAGATCCAAAGCATAGCCCCATAGTAGCCACTGTGAAGAAAATTAACTCTGTCCCAGGCAAAACCAGCACATTCACATCACTTCCTTCTCTACATAACATCTTTTTAGAAGTCTGCTCTATCAGTAAAATCACTGCAGTGATTCAGTTTTAAAATAACTCTCCATTGGGAGTGGGGAGAGGCAATATTTACATACTATGGAATATTACAGTGTTGCTTTGCAAGTAATTGTGCAGACAGTGCAAAGTGGGAGACAAATCTCCATACCAGGTTAGGCGTATGCTCTCAGATGTTGACAACAGCTTCATTATTGAAGCAAATTATGCCCTGGAACAATGCCCTATGAAATTATTGTTACGCAGGAAGACTCTGCCTAGATACATAACTTATCTATGCATGTCTCAGTTCTAACATCACAAATAGTATTTTCTTTCAGCTGCCTGCATACACAGGCCATGCTATCCTGTTTGCCTATATTTCTATTTTCAAATCTACTTTCAAACCACTTCCTTAATAATGCCTATGACTAGTCTTCACTAGTGGATTGGTCTCCACTTTTCCTTGGTATTATGACAAGTAGGAAGGACCTTTTGAGATAAGCTTATATGTATTTATCAGGAATGTTAAACAGGCCTACTGGCCTAGCCTCCAAGGATTTCCCAAATTCAAGAGACTGAAATGCCAGTGGGCACTCTGCTACTAACCTAGTAGCCATGAGAACTAGTTTGGCCAGAGAAGTCTCCCTTGACAGATGTTAACAAGAAAAAGGTTTGTGAGAGGATGAGAGGCATCCTAAACTTACCACTTGAGGTGACTGGAAAGGTATACTGTGGCAGAGGGTATAAGAACCCTTAAAAGGTTCCCAAGGCACTAGATTCCTGTAGAAACTCCTCTCAGTTGAAAGCAGAGAGGTGCAAGCTAACCAAGACCAGTGAAGCAAAGTCAGGATTCAGATCTGGTAATCTAGATTACACTAATGTCTGTTGATTTATAGTTACTGAACAAGGAGATTGCTTACTTGCATATGTTGGGGAGTGTTGCGGATGAAGTGATGCACTTCACCTGTAAGAAAGAAGTAGCAATATGTTTATTGACATAAGATAGTTGAAGTTCAATGGTAAATGCAACAGTGGTTTAGCAGGATTTGACAGTAACTTACACTTGATTATTTACTGCATAGATGACAAGGTCAGACAAAACTGTGAGGGAGACCCTCTCATTGAGTCATGAGGTTCAGCAAGGACTCCTTGTGTTCTAAATTCCTTCACTGAGGAGAGTTTAGATGCAGTTGGATCCAGACTTAGGCCCAAATATAAGGTCAATGCTGAATGAAGTCAATAGAAATTTAAAAGAAATTAATGAAACATTTATGGAGTCATCATCTTACTGGCATTTAGTAACAAAAATGTTAGTCTTTTGATTTTTGGAAACATGTTTAAATCAAGACACCAGAGTGATGAGAATTTATTAGGTTGATCGATTACACATGCTACCACTGCTATTTAGAAGCAAATTTCCTATGATCAGGAGACAAAGAGAAGGCAAAGAAAATCCTCATCTATTCTGAGATATATTTGAATAAAAATACCACCTGAATATTGTCAAAAATTTTAATCTTTTCTGTATCCTCACCAGGATAACAAAAAACAAAGAAAAGAAAAGAACACAAACAATCAAAACAACCTTGGTCTAAGAAAATGTTTTCTGATAAATTCATCACAGCTTCATGGAGGCCTAATTCACCCTTCCGATAAGTCAGACCTGCAAAGCAGATGGTAGAATCTTTATCAATTGATACCTCAAATCAACTATGATATAGTACATTTTCATTTAAATGTATCCCAGATTACGTTATTTTATCTAGCCCTATTGTAACTAGGATAACCTCTACTATTTAGGGCCACTACCATTAACTGTTGGCTATATCACATACATATTTGATAGTTTTGAACTCGCAGAAGTATTTTCCTCTAGTAAAAATTGGCATGGGACTTATTATTTTTTTTGGGATATAAATTCTAAATATGTAACAAAATTTTAGAAAACTCACCCTAAGTATTTTCTTTTATGTCACAATCCACAATATGTCAGAAGCTACTAGTAGCTAAGAAACTTCTAGCAGCTAGAAGCATTAGCCCAAAATTTTCTATTTCTCTTTAGCTGTAAGAAAGTGGTAAACCTCCCTATATAAAAATGTGTACATACATTTCTCTGTAACACATTTCCTCAGGGGGAAAAAAAAAATTCTCATTGAAACTTTTGATCCTGCTTACCACTCACACTTCTGAACTGTAAGATTAGTGCCAATAATTTCTATTTAATAATTCCCACAGGCTTAAAACAAACTCTCATCTTCACTGTAAAGTTGTTTACGTATTTTCTCAGGACATTAATTTTTCTTTAAATAGCACTGTACACAATATTTTGTAGAGGGTGCTGAGTTACTTTAAGTAAATATTTGACTTGAATGTGAGACAGATTACTTTTAATTTTTATTAGGATTTGTTATTTGGTCTTGCTGTTATTAGTTATCACTTTATTTTCTAACCAAATTTTCTCTCTCACTCTGCCAAAATTAAATATTCATAAACAAGAAAAAAACCCCTCAAATTATATAATTTTCAGACATGAAACCAAAATAATTCCTTTCCTGGCAAAGATTTCCTTTAATATAAATAGAAGCACAGACAGTATCAGAAGGGCAAGTTTGGTCATAAACACAGTATTATGCTCAACTACTTTTAGCACATTTATCATAATCTTTTTAGCTGCAGGGGCAAAGCTACTGTGTATTCTTATAATATACATTTTTTGCTAAAATTAAAATCCCTGAAATAAGTCATGATCTGACAGTGCTCTGTAGGGAGGACTATCAAATACATTGGAAAACCATTTAATAATTCACGCTGATTTAGTCTGATTTCTATCGCAACACCTCTTTATTCAATGGACAATTCTATTTAAGCTTAATGGCATCATATGATTTTGATAAAACTACTAACATACTGTGTTTTGAGAAGAAGGAAAAAAAAAAAACTTTGTATTGAATTAATCTAGTGTTTCAATTACATAAAGCAAATGTAAAGTTCTTGAGTTCTTGACCTGCTCAGCTTGGGCTATGAAGTCTGAGTGAGAAGAAAGACATCCTTTTACCCTGAGCTGAGTGCAGAAGTTATAGGAAAGGTCTGGGACAAGGTGTACCAAACCTTTTCAGAAGACTTCATACAAACCACAGTCTAACAACCTATGCTCTTTTTTTGTATATTAATTCATTTCCCAATCTTTGATTCATTTTGTCAATCTTTATGAAAAGGACTTTAAGATTTTCAGTTCAGCTTAGGCCGCATCAAACTCAGAAGTTTCATTTGTTACTAACTAGTAACAAAGCACTCTGGAGTATAAATGTGCATCGTCACCATTAATTGATGGTCCAAGTGCCTGAGACAGGAAAGAGCTATATATTCCTTTCTGCTCCTGGTGTAGCTATTAATTGTCTTGCTTTCCTTGAAAAAAGCTTGCCTCTTGCATCCAGAGTATATACAGAACAATATGTTGCAATAACAAATCTTGTCTGGTATTATAGTATAGTAAATATCGCTTATATCTTTAAATACACATATACATATTTTCATGCACAGAAGTATGTGGTCTTTGTGAGCTAGGCAGACTTTGATGCCTTTGTGTTTACTAAATCCTACCGTATAGGTTACAGTGGCTGGAAATAGGCTTATTTTGCTGGATTAGTGAAAAAAAAAAATCAAAATTAATGCATGCAGTATCTCTCAGTGCTCTACTATTCAATTACCTAAATGCTAGATACAGATCAAAATAACAGAAAGTGTTCCTAAAATGTTTCAGTTAGAATCTTGATGACAACAATAGCTAATAGGCTATTGCAAATCTAGTGCTTGCTAGATGATAGACTTTTTCTGATTTGTGTCAGAAGTCTTGAACTTAGTACAAAGAATGTTGTGAAAATGAACCAGTTTAGCATGTTTATGAAAAACTACTTCTGTGTAGATTTAATTTAATTTTTATGCCTTTGAGTGAAACCAAGTATAACATCCCTTCGGATAGCCTTTTCCTCAGAATTTATTGAAAGTAAATTATATTTCTAATTCATAGGTGGTATTATAATCTGGATAGATTAATCTACATCTGATTTACTTCTTATTTCAACCACCCTCTACACTCTGCATCATATCTAGGAGCTTTTCTTAGCTATTTGGCACATCTCTCATTGTGAGCTCGATTTCTTTAAAGTGCTTGGATAATTTCTATTTCGTCACTTGACCACTTCGCTTAGTCTCCTACAATCTTTTCTTCTTTTTCATGTACTTGGTAAACATCTCTGGCTGCCTCACTTATACTGAATAACAGCTATGTCCCTCCCCCACTCCAAATCTTGTCTCCAAACTCTGTGTTTTCCTGACAGTATTTCTAATCTTCTCTCACAAGTTTCTCAGTTTACTCCAACTTGTCTTAGAGCTCCCCTTGCTGTTGGATGCTGTTATGAGGCGGTGAAGCTTAAACAAAAATTAGTGTGTTATACAGGCAGCATTCAAATAACTGTTTACATTGTTTTGATGTTATGGTGTTATATAAGCCAGAATGATAAAGTGAATCGGACAAAGTTTTTAACATCCAGTAACAACCACTAAATATTACAAGGTTTGTTTATGCAATCTGCAAATCTTTGAAGAAAACAATGGTTTACAATACAGGTATTATTCAGAAATAGATAGAAATATAGGTATTTCTATCAAAAGACCATGCTCATGAAAAAATATGGTTTTTGCCTTCAAAAGAATTATTCTTCCTGCTATTTAAAAATACTAATAATATGGAATAGAGCTATTGGAATTAAAAAGTACTTTGATAAATTCTAAAAATTATCATTAAAATAGAAATACATCTTCAGATAAAATAAATCAGGAACTAAAAGTCTAGAATATAATTATAATGAGTTCTCTTCAGCTCTTAAAGACTGAAATGCTATTTCTCATACAATGAACTACAATTTCTCAATCACTCAAGTAGCATTCTTAATCAAAAGGTTGCTAAAATACAAGATCTTTAGCTTTTGCAGTTCTTAAAAATGGAGAAACAATTTTATTACACAAAGCCTATCCTTTAGCTTTATAAAGGTATTGTAAAAATTATTCTTAAATCTTTTCTTATTTAAACAATAGGTGTCTAAAAATATCATTATCAGCCACGTGGCTGGATATAATTTCTCACTGTTGTTGGTATATTGTAATGTTAAGTCAAAAACTTTATTAGAGAGAGGATTTCAAATACATTAAGAAGAATTAATCATCTGAAATAATTAAAAATAATAATTCATGGATCTTGTAATTGTTTATGCAACTATTATCATATGCTATTTCTTGAACTATCAAAGGAGGTTTTGGTTTTACTAATCACTGCTACAATACTAATGACTACAGTAGATATGGGAGGAATTTTAAATCTATGCTTCCTTATAAACAACAGTTTACATTCACATCCAGAGTATAAGATACTGCGAGAAGGTTATAGCGACTTGATAGAGTACTGCAGTAAAAGAAAAAACCTTTATACTTGATTATCTTTGAAAGTTTAAACTTTCAAAACTATGGCTTTTCACACAAAACAGAAAATTAAACCTTTCTGGTCATGACTCACAGGATCAAGTGACAAAAGCGTTGGCAGAAATTTTTATACTGTTACTTACTATGAATTATAAAAGGCAAAAGACAAGAAGCAATATAAGCATGCCAAGGGGCATTCTAACAGCAGGAAGACAGGATGCATTCCTTGAATAAGCCCTTGGCAGAAAACCAGAAAATGCTGAAATATGAGTTGAATGCCTAGTTCCTACTTCAGGATTGCCTTTTATGCTCAGGATTCCTTGCTCTACTGAAACAAAAAAAAAGGACAAAAAGAGAAAAACAATAGGTCTAATAGGCCTAGAGTAATTTTCTACACTTAGAAACAATGAGGGAAGGGAGGGCATGAATAGGAGAAGAAACAATTTAATTAATGGCTGTCACATTAGATATATATTTTATATATATATATATATATCTGAAAATGCAGATTACAAAGCAAAACCAGACAAAGAGTACAACCACATGACCTTTCCTCTTCATGTTTTCAGTAGATGATGCAGACCAATACCGGACTTTCTCACTACTGTTTTTTAGTATTAATCGGCACAATTTAAAATTTAAAGAAATAAAGCTCTATTATTTCCAGTTCAAGACAACTTTATGTAAAGTAAATTAACTATTCAAAATTTCTTGAAACTAAGTTCATCTTTTTTGCTTGCTTTGTCTCCTGTTAGCTATTTCATCATATAATCTAATTATTCTATGAGTCTCAAAAGTTACAAAATAGCCCTCAGTGTCCACAGATATAATTAGTTTACATAGTCTTATAAAGAAATTTATTATTTTTAACATTGCTACTTGACTAATTCTTTTGCCTCAAACCACATTACTTTCTGCATCTAATTTCATTTGTCCTACTTCTTCCCACTGGCATTAAGTAAATTTTGTAGATAGTGTGCAGGATTGATCTACTCTTTGTGCTGTGGCTGAAAGCTGTCTGAATTCTTCATCACTCTGCCTGTGCTGACTGAAAGTTAAAAGAATCTTCTCAGGAGGAATATTCTGCTGTGGGCTTTAGAAATGAGAT
Organism: Coracias cyanogaster; assembly: GCA_033124195.1. Lineage (NCBI taxonomy): Eukaryota > Metazoa > Chordata > Aves > Coraciiformes > Coraciidae > Coracias > Coracias cyanogaster. The sequence goes on from JAVSBS010021324.1 coordinate 13,092, forward strand.
GCAAGTTGTGAACTGTACAGGAAATACAGCAGTATGCACATATCCGCTCTAAGTATTTCCTGTTTTGATGCAGAGGAACTACACCAATTGTACCTTGGTAAAGGATCTGTTTTTACTAGCCACTTTCTTGATGCAAATATAGTGTAGGACAAGAAATGACTCACATGTCTCAGATACATATTTTTCCAGAGCTACTCACCTCATGTCATTATCCTAATGAACCTGTATTTCATAAGGAATAGGAAGGATATTAATATGCTTGAGAGACTTGGGCAACATAATTTATAATGAAAAATCTCTCTCATATAAGAATTTTAACTTGCACAATCTCTTAATTGAGAACTCCATTGGGACTCTGTCTCTCTGTAAGTTTAATTAATTAGATAAAAACCATGTATCTGTTGTAGTCAAAAACAATCTTGCTGTCTATGCAAAATTGAACACCATCTCTTATATGAAAAAAATGGTTTTGTTTGTTTGAAAGACAAACTTTCCACGTTCTCATGAAAAAAAAATAGAAATAAAAAAAAAAATTAAATTATCAGAAATACAAAGTAAACAATCTTCATTTTTTCCAAATGCCTACTCTTGAGACTAAATTAAACTTCTTTGACCTGAAAGCCTAAATTCATTAATAACTGGAAAAGAAAAACAGAAAGGAATACCTTCTTCATGCCGATTTATGTTATTGAAGACATGTGGGATTCATGAAACAAATCTTCCAAAATGAGGGGACTGTTAAAGAGAAAGAGAGTAGTTTTTCTACAGACAACAGTAACACAGTAAATTAACCCTCCAGCTAGATACAACTCCATTAATTGCAGATACTCTTGCATTAAACTGTTTCCAACCCCCTGCAGATGAAACCTCTCAAAATACTTTCACCTTAAATTATGATCTTCCCACTCTATAAAAGTGGTTGACATATTTGTACCAAGTATTTAAATGACATGAAAAAAAAGAAAAATTATGCTGTTTCACATACACCTGAAATGCTCCTGAAATTAAATTAATTTTCTTTTTTTTTTTTTCCTTTCTTTTGGCAAGAAAAATCTTTTGGGTTTATCGACATAATTATTTATATAAATGCTTATTTATCTGGAATACATGGTGAAAGCTGCAGGTAAAACTACTTTAAAATTTCAGATATAAACCACTTATGATTTCCTATTATACTGTTTCTCAAGCTTTTTGCTTGAAGCAGAAAATTCTTATATTTACCCTTCAGTTTAAGGAGGTATTTTTAAATGTTAAAGTCTAATCTGGTTGTGTTTGGTAACTACAGTAGTTGAAAACACAAAAATAATAAAAATGCACTTACCTGAATAGATATATATGTCGAATAGATAAGCAAATGTCAGAAGAGGTATATATTGCCTTTGATTTTTACCCAGGATGTTATTCACTAATCTCAAATGTAACTTTTTTTCATATAACTCCGAGGAATATGGAGACATCATGAAAATTTAGCCTGTTTTTTAGCCAAAAATTGTGTGACAAAAAATAAAATTACTATAAAGAATTTTTTTTTTAATTCACTGTCAGTATTTTAGAAGTAATTAAAAAATATTTAATAGAAAATGAGAAAATAGTTCCATTTTATTGAGAAAGAATATTTAAAATAGAAGGTAGACAGTGCAGTTATGATATTATTCAGAACGCATCATTAAAATTGCCAAGGTAGATCTTACATTACAGCAGTGTCTCTGGTGAAAATATAGTGATACTACACCACTAATGACTCTAAAGCTTTAAAATAATTTGATGTTTAAGAAACTCCTTCAAAGAATAACATGTCTATGCAGGTAATTTAACGTAGGAGAGGCCACAATTAGTAAGTCACGCATTCTGTGTAGTATGCCTAATGAGACCATTAACAATTTGGAAATGTGTAACCAGTGAGTGAGAGCAGGTTTCTCCAACGTTGTCTTTCAGGTCTCCTGGGCATCAGTCACATGTGCCAGACATTTAAACTGATGAACCCTTTGCTCCTCTAACACCTGCACAAGGTAATAGCTTAAGATGCCATATGAAAAACAGGATTTCATCTGCCAAAGATGATCTAAGTTGAGATATTAATTATCCCTTTGGGAACTGGGTACAGTAAAATGCACTTTTAAAATGCTAACATGAATACATCAACATGAATTTTTCAGATCCAAAGCTAGCAGAATCTGCTGAGCTTGTATCATCAAGCTATGGGCAAAACTGATACAATTCAAGAGAGATTTTTAGGTCTCTGGCTATATTTTAAATTCATATAACTGCATAGTAATTGTTAAATCAGCAGTTGATTTCACTTGTAAGAAACGCACAGCACTCCTCATCTGAGGACCTGTATTTGCTTTCATCATCAGTTATGTATGATTAATTTATTATAAAACTAATGATCTCATCTAGCATTTCTACAGTTTTTGCCTTAAAATAAGTGTGATAGTAAATTTGAATTCCCAATTTTGCCAAATATTTCTAAAGATTAGAGTTTCATTTTACAACTACACTACTGGTTACTACTTTGAATTTTAGCTTTGGCTTCTGTTTTCATAGAATCATACAAATTAAGTCCCAAATAAAATGACAACCAACTCCTAAATGTGAGAAGGTGGTCCTTCTTTTAATCTATGTAGTTTAAGGTGTTTTTCATGGTACACTAAAGTTCTCAGACAAGTTTTTCAGATAAGGAATTTGAATTGCATTTGATCTGAAGGATAATCTGAGAGTTGTATATATTCAGACACAATTAGTTTCTTAGCAATTTCACTTGAGAAAATTGGTCTAAAGAAGGGAGATCAAAGGCAATCCACCTATATCCACATTCCCTCTCAGCTAGTCATACTCAAGACTAATAAATATAAAAGTCTTCTTTGCATTCCTTCCCTCCTTTGAGGAAAGAAAAAAAAAATTTGCAATCTGTTTCAGCTCAAATCCTAAACTTCAAACCCATCGATAGTGTGTCTTGGACATCCAGAGACAGCTAAGGTAAGGATTTTAACAAAATTCAGAATTCATTTGATTTTCCTGCTTTCTTGTCTAGAATGTTGTGAAAGAATAAAGGGAAAAGAAAATAAATGCTACTTAAACTGTTTAATTCATCCCCTCTCACTGATCAATACAAGGCAAAAGAAACATAAGGAAGAGACGAAACCTTAGCATAATGAAACGATAATGAAAAACATAGGTCAAAAATAGGAGATGCATAGGGAAAAAAACCAAACAAAACAAGCAAACAAAAATCTTGACATCATTAAGTTGTTTTTCTTGTGGTTTTGTATCTTGTTATTAGGTTTATTACAGTTTTAATTCTGATTGAAGCTTTCCTTTGTGCTTGGAAGACTTAAAATATCTTTCCAGGGGTTTTTTGTGAGTGTGTCTTGTAAATACTGAGTTCCTTCTCAGCTGCGTTTTTCTAAAGGCATAACAAACTTTCTTTCCTTCACTCAAATACTTATTTTGATGACACTTTTTTCAATGTCTTTTTTTTAGACTTAGCTATCCACATAAATTTTGTAAAAAATGTATTAGGGTCAGAAACCACTGGCAATATGGCTTATAAGTCTTTCTTTCTTAGAAGACAAGCTAAAAAAAAAGATTGTAGTTAGAAAAAATGGAAAAGTACAAAAAAGGGAAATAAAACAACTGTTGAGGAGGCTAGTGATTTGTTAAGTGCAACACAAACTGGAAAAATAAAAACATTTATAGAGTGTTAAATGTTGCAAGATTACAAGATTTTTTAAAAAAATCCTTCAACACTGCTTGTTACAATGGATCAAGCTGGCAACTAGAAAATTGCTCAAGTTCATGGAGAGAAGTGTAAACCGAAGTCTCTGTTGATGGCCAAAGACACAGTTTAGAGCTAAGAAAGTATATTTCTGTGATTTACTTAGTACAGCTGACTCCTTTTAAGATGAACTAAACTGATCAGAGAAATACACAGTCATGTGATATTAAAACCCTCCACAGGAAATAATTAAACAAGACAGGATGTGATAAAATATTTTAAAATATTTAACCTAGTGAACAGATTGGTTTAACTTCTGTCTGATACTTGGGATTTTAGCATGCTTGCATAAGATAGATTCTAAAAATATAGAATCAAGCAGAAAAGTGAACAGTTCTTATACTCTGAAGATATAAACTTACAAATAAATGTTATTAAGCTTTTTACTGAAAAGAAAGCTTCAGAACTTGTGTAAATTAATATTGCAAATGCCAGGGAAAAAGTTTGTGAAAAGATTTCTATAGAGAATGTGGAACATTAGTATAAACTATTGTGAATAAGGAGCCTTACAACAAATTACTCTTAAGGCTTTCCTTAAGAACATAAAATAGTGCTTTGAAAATACCCAAACAATGCATCCATCTTATTTAAATGTATGTTTGGAGAGTGCAAAAACCTTTCCTACTTTAAATACATTAATGCCGTCGTGAAGATGTGTGTGTGTGTTGAAAGGGTGCATTTAGTTTACACTGAGATATTATTTTGTACTATAAAGCTATGACAGAGACAAATGAAACACTAAGTATTTTAATGTGTGAAATCAAAGGCAACATACAAATTGAAAATGAACTCCTCAGTCTCAGAAGAAAATACCATATACCAAAGGAAATTAGAGTGAATTAGAGTGAACAAATGCATAGGCGTAATTTGAACTGATGAATTCTCATCTTTATTCTCAACAGAGATAGACTGACAGTGTGATTTTAATTAGAGTCACAAAACTGATTTGTGATGCAATGCTAAGATGGGATCATAGAGAGCTTCATAGGATAGTGTATAGCTTGGACACTCATCTTAAGGTCATCCAATGGCAGAGCACATTCTAGAAGATATATATAATGCCCGATTCAAGTGTCCATTCTAAGTATTCTGTTAAAGCTTTTCTGTGCTTGTTCTGAGCTGTGACCATTCTGAGTAGCAGTCTTCCTTGCATATTATAGCAGCTACAGTAATATGAACAAATTTATACCTAGAAAGAGTTGTCCAAATGTTCCTAAAGTGCGGACTTGTTAAAAGCATATTCAAGCAGATCAGCTGGGTGCTTTCATGTTACAGTGTACCTACTCAAAAGGACATTGTAGCTGTGATGATACACATTGTCACAGAAATATTTCCACATTCCTCTTTCCATTTCTGAAGTATATTTCTTCAAGAAAAACAAAACAAAACAAAACAACAACAAAAACAACCCACAAACCACAAATAGGTGTACTAAATACTCAAAGTACTCAGACTTTTATTTCGATAAAAGCATTGTTTTTGAAAAAGATAGTGAATATATTAATATTATGTTTTGAGTTTTCAAAAGTTAAAAATATGAAAGCTTTATAAAGCACTTCTGAAGTTTGTGTTGAGTTTAGTGAACACTGCCAAATATATACACAGGCTATTGTGTGTTCATTGTTAGGGAAATGTAATTATTACAAACAACTGAACTCAACCATCCCAGAATCACATGAATCATTATGCTGTAGTTTTTTATATTGGTATTTTTAGCAACAAAGGGGAGGAAGAAGATAGAATGTACAGCCACTAGTGCAGTGAACTGAAGTTATGGTCTACAACAGACAAAAGTAACTGTTCAGATGAGTACCACCACAGAACAGTGTCATGGAAGTCATTTGCGCACACTGAAGGAAATGGAATGGATGAAAGGGAACTTGTACAGGAAGATATAATCTCTCAGAGGGGTTCATTGGATGCCTAGACTATAATATCAGGTCTTTGGCATTATAATTATCTATATATTCACACTAACATGTACGCATATACATTCTTATAGACACATATGCAACCTTAGGACAAAAAAAAAAGGAAAAAATATATATAGTCATAAAAATTTGCACAGCTAAATTTAGTGTTTCTGATACCAATATGTAGGCAATCTCAGCCTTATATTGTATTGTTAATATGGCTACCTAGCTGTAAATAGCCTTTCTCCCTACTGGTTGGATGGAGTTTACCTCAATCAATTTGTAGACATTCCACTATTAGTAGACTTACCCTACTTTAGCTTTGACTCTTCTACACACCTCTGATCAAAACCAAGACATGCCAGGAACAAGTGAAGCAGGTTGTTTACACAAGTTTTTGCTGTTTCTTCTTGAAGGTATCAAACTGTAACAGCAAAAGATCTTATTCTAACGTGGTAACTTCTGAGGCAGAAGAATACTGCTTAGCGGCACAGCAGGAAGAGCATATTACAAATAGCAGCATGACCTGAGAGGGAGAAGACAGGGACAATGGAGGGGAACAAAGGGATAAAATCTTGTTTGAAATAGGAGAGGTATATGCAAAACTTTTATTAAATGTAAAATATATCAAGGATAAAAAGTTTATGTCTCTTTTCCAAAAGTAGATTCTTTGCTGATTTGGCTTTTGATATGACCTGATATTTCTGTTTGTTTAATGTTGGATTTTTGTTTGGCTTCTTTGGTAGCCAAAAAAAAAGAAAAAAAAAAAAGAAAAGAGAGGCAGAAGAAAAGAAAAAAACACCACTCGAGGAATGCCAAGATATTTCATATTTTAAACTTAAAGAACGTCAGTCAAAAGAAGTCACAATAAAAAGGGAGCTGTGAAGAGCCTGCCTGATGTCCATGAAACTAGAGAGTTCAGAAATAGCTATTGAAACAATTCAGTTAACCAAAACCTGTTGGAAACTCTCTCAAGGTTTGGACTGAAAAGAAGGCAATTAATCTCTCACAAACATATATAAACATTCCTGTGCAAAGAAAGGGAAAAATAGAATGCACAGAAGATATTTGTTTGTTCTGAATGTGTATTCTTCCCCTTAAAACAAAACAGAAACCTGTTCTCTACTCTTTATCAGTAGAATGAATATTTCTAATATCTGTATCGTCTTGTAGCTTTTATGTTTTGTTTCTATTTTGACACAAAAGAAAAGCACCCACAGGGATATCTGCAGTGCTCTTCACATTCTTTATACAATTAGAGGGGAAGAAAACAGCCAATATCTTTTCATCAAAGACTGCGATCAACAAGGCTTCACCCAATGAAAGTGAGAAGTGAACTTGGGCTTCCTATAATTTGGAACTGCCTCCTCACCATTAGCTGGTAACATTTCACACACCTTATTGGAATTTCACACTTTGAATTTACAGTTAAATAAACTGTCTTCAAAGAAAGTGACTAATTAATAATGTCATAATGCAAGGGAAGTCTGAACATTTTGTAGAGCATCTTTAGCTTCATCTTTTAAAATGCAGATGACCATTCTGGGTTGAACTGACTTCTTTTGTTGTTTACAGAGCCTTTATATTAATGGGCAGTCTGAAAAATCCAGCATCAAGTACTAATCAAATACTTCTGAATTAAACCTTTGTGAATATCCACTATAGATATCTGTCACTAAAAATAATACTTAATTTTAAAAGAAAGCTTTAGTATCTCCATTAATTAATGAAAAAAAAAGGCTTCAAAACCCCCTAAGTGAAAAAATTCTTCAGATTATTTCTAAATAAAATCCTATTTGCATGTATATATGTTCTTCTACTAGGTGATACATGATTTTTAGCTGAACTTCTCTTGTACAAAACTGAGTCAAAGTGTAGATTACTAATATGTATTGTGAACACTTAGCTTTTTCTGTTTATCTAAATTCTTATTAGAAATGAGCTTATTAGAAATGAGCTTTTAAATGCTTTATAATATACTTTCTATAAAAAAGTTACTAAAGAAATTGATATTTCAAATTCACAAAGATTTCTTACACTTGCAAAACAACCTCTTGAACAAAACAAAGCAAGATGGACTGACTTGCTATAATGCTGGTTAAATTAGACCATTCTTTTAATGATTCCCTCGTATTCAGATTAACTGTTCCATTATTTCAATATCAGTGACACTGGTAATCTCATCCAGAAACAAAATTTTAAATTGCATTTATTTTTATTTTTTCATCAGGAAGACTGTCAAGTATTGGAAGAAGTACAGCAGAGAGTTTATTTAGTCACCTCCTTGGAGGTTTCCAAAACCCTGAGCATCTTAGTTTGACCTCAAATCTGGCCCTGCTTTGAGCAGGAGGTTAGAATAAAGACATCCTGAACTGAATTATCCTATATACATTTCTGAATGTTTTTTTCATCATTATTGGTTGATATACCATAATCATATAATTACAGGACTTGTAAGGAACATGGATAAAATCATAAAGGTTTTATTCATTTAGCCCTACAATGATTGCAGCTTTCTGAAAACAGTACATCAGGATAAAGTTTCAGTCTGAAATAAACCAATTAATGATGGAATTAATTTTGTTCATTATTATTCAGCAAATTGAATCATCTCAAGTAGAACATACATGTTAACTGTAGTAGATTTTGGGGGGTTCGATTGTTTTCTTGTGCTTTAATGTATAAGAAAGAAAATATTAAAGGTACTCTTTATAGCTTCACATCTGTTGCATACCAATATAATCAAAATAGGTAATAAAGGTATGCACGTTGACTTTAGTGAGACACAAGGTCTTACATGGAAATGGACTTTGTAGAGGAATTTACTCTAGTTTCCAGATAGTGCAAGTTCAAAGTTTGAAAAGTATGGAGATGTCACACTTTTTTTACTATTGATGCAATTAGCACTCATGAACCTTCCTGAAGAGCAGATCGTACAGACTCAAGTTAAGCACATAGATCTTAACAATGAAAGTTAAAAATGGCCTAAGCAATTTGTGACTCCCATTTCAGCTGGGTTTTAAGTAGATACATATATCTACTGTATGAGTTAGATAATGTTGCAGGGGAAAAATGCTTAGTTCATGTAGATTAAACCAAATCAGGATTCAAGCAGTTTATTGACTTTTTAATGACATATAATTAACTGGTGGTCTATTAACTATATATTTGGGATCAATATCTGCAATATAAGAGGTAAGCCACAATAATAGGTGCTTATGAATTGTTAATAAACATCTCCAATCTTTGAAAATCTTTTATAATTGTCTAAAGTTCTAATCAGACACAGTCACGGGAGCACAGACATGGTCTCATAGAATGCCTGTGCCTTTAAAAAGAAAGACGTTTAGAACATTTGATTCTTGGAATATCTTACAAACATTTTTTACAATTAAAAGATAAGTGTCAGCTGAGTAAGATTTTTCTAGGTTATAAATAATTGAGTTCATAAGGTTCTTAAGCCCTTAATTATCACAGAGACCTTGCTCTGAGTAAGGGATGTGTCAGTATCCTTCAGATGCGAATCAAGGTGAGCAATTTTATGTGAATGTCAATTGTTAGTATGATTTCTTATTTTCCATGAGAGTAAGCTCCTGCTCAGATTTCAAATTCAGATACAGACAAATGTCAGTACCGGAATACTTTGAAGAATGATTCAGTTCCCAAACCCAAGCATAAGGAAACATTTTAGATGTCTTTCTGTATCTGAAATGTCTGCATGGGGTTGGCAGATATGACCTGTCTATTGGACATTGTGGTGGGTTGACCTTGGCCGGATACCAGGTGCTCACCAACACCGCTCCCCTCCTCAATGAAATATGGAAGAGAGTATATGAACAAAACTCACTCAGCAGTTACCATCAAGGGCAAAACAGACTCAACTCAGGGAAATTAAAGTAAGTTACTACCAATCAAATCAGAGTAACAAGAAATAAAACCGAATCTTAAAACAGCTTCCCCCCACCCCTATCTTCTTCCCACGCTTAATTTTACTTTCTATTTTCTCTACTTCCTACCCCATGGTAGCAGAGGGATATGGGGAATGGAGGCTGCAGTCAGGTCATCATACATCATTTCTGCTACTCCTTCCTTCTTGAGGGGAGGACTCATCACACTCTTCCTCTTCTCCACCACATCCCATGGGCTAAAGTCCTCCATGAACTTCTCCAACATGAGTCCTTCCTACAGGCTACAGTTCTTTATGAACTGCTCCAGCATGGGTTCCTTCCACAGGGTGTAGTTCTTCAGGACCAGATTGTTCCAGTGTGAGTCCTCCACAAGGTCACAAGTCCTGCCAGTAAACCTGCTCCAGCGTGGGCTCCTCTCTCCATGGGTCCACAGGTCCTGCTAGGAGCCTGCTCCAGCATGGGTTTCCCATGGTGTCACAGCCTCCTTCAGGAATCCACCTGCTCCAGCGTTGGTCCTCCACAGGCTGCAGGTGGATATCTACTCCACCATTAAACTCCTTGGGTTGCTGGGGAACAACCTGCCTCACCATGGTCTTCACCATGCGCTGTAGGGAAAACTCTGCTCTGGCACCTGGAGCACCTCCTCCCCCTTCTTCTTCAATGACCTTGATATCTGCAGAGTTGTTTCTCTCACATATTCTCACTCCTCTCCCTGGCTGCAATTGTGCAGGCTTTTATCCCACTTCTTAAATATGTTATCACAGTGGCACTACCACTGTTGTTGATTGGCTTAGCCTTGGCCAGTGGTGAGCCCATCTTTGAGGTGGCTGACATTGGCTCCATCGGACATAGAGGAAGCTTCTAGCAGTTTCTCATAGAAGCCACCTCTGTAGCCCCTCTACTACCAAAACTTGCCATTGAAACCCAATACAGAGATACACACTCTTCTTTAGCCGCAGCAGGAGATCAAGAGACACATAATTTCTCTTAGTATAGCTGCATTACATCTGTTCTTTTTTATTAAGTCCATGTTGCCTAATTAAATAACCAAATGACATTAAATTACTTTGACTAGGGCCAGAAACCCACACTTCTATAGAAATCAGTATTCAGGGAGCAGGGGTTTGTTTGTATTCTCACTGCATAACTCTTGGACAACTGACTTTTAGGAGTCAAACATGCATGTAAATGCATGCCCTTTTTCCTTTAGGATTATTTTCAAGGGAGATAAAACATTAGTTCATGGTTAAAATTACAAAAAAATTCCCAATAAATGAAGAAGAGTAATGTAGATTTGCCTACCTAATAAAAAAATGATCTATTATTAGCATTTTTTAATCCCTAAACTTACCTAAAGTTTAGATTTCACTAGAAATAATGCAATTTTTTTCCTTCATATTTACAGTGTCTTTCTGTATTAATAATGACCCCTTAAACTACCAGAGGAACTTAATAGGAGAGATTTAAGTAAATTATTCTACCTCTATGAGAACATAGTTAGACTGCTGTTTATTGAATAACCATGATGAAAAGAACAAAATATTTGTTTTCTGAATGGAGATTACTCTATTTTTATTCTATCATGACAAAATTTTATAACTGTTATAATTTTTTTCTCTGTTAGTCCTAATAATGTACCCCATTGCAAAAGCGATACCAAAATGAAACTGTTCATTTTGTTGACCCTATGACAATCAAAATTTTGGCTCATGTGTAGCTTTTTTTGTGAAGAAACCATTACAGAATTCCTGTATTATCTCTAAGTGATTTTTTTAAGCTTTCCCTGCCCCCCACCCCCTTTTTGTTTCACTTTCAAGGATCGTATACCACTACAAGTATTTCCGTTTGTTAAATTACGTTATGACTAAATCTGCTGTTTGCTATTGATTTTATTCATAGCTCCTGCATGCAACCCTACTTCAAAAAGAATATACATTTTTAATGGGATTAAAAAAAATTATGGATCCAAAGTTTAAATCTATTTTGAGATAGTTTTGTTCATCTTTTAATATTTAAAGGTCAAGCAAGAAATATAATTCAGTACAGCTTGTATATACAGAGAATAACTTCCATTTCTGCAAAGTCTCAGAAAAAGAAAAAGTAATTAAATTAAAGTGAGAAGAGTCAATAGAAAACACTGAAGAGCCTGAGGAGACATAACTTCAAAGAATAACAAGCAGGTCAAAGAAAAGAAATGGGCTTAATAAAGAATTCTTAAGAATTAAGTATTAGGAGGAATATTCAATCATTTTTAGCTACAGGAAATACTATAACAAAACAACAGGAAACAAACCCAGAAATATATAAAAACTATTGCTTGTTTTAGACTGTCTGTTCTATGAGAGTTTACTGATATGAAAGGCCCTGTAAACATACATTACTGCTTATTCCTGTCAGCTGTTACAGAAAGAAAATACTTTCTGAATTTACTTTTAATCACTTAACATGGCAATGAAGAGATAAAGTCAGAGTCTAGTTTGAGCCTCACAAGAAACAGAGTTTGGTTTTGCTCACTGTTGTTTTTTTTTTCCTAAATATGGTGAACAATATGTTCTAGGTAACAGTCATGAACTTGCATCCTGTGGAAATTTTTCCTTAGATCATCCTATATACTGAGGAGGATGTTCCCACTGTTTATGCAACTTTGGTGATGAGATTTTTAAGACATTGTATAATGCAAGGAAGGTAATGCTGATAGCTCATAGCTTGCCCAAAAGCCTTTACAAATTTCTTTGCCTCAGGTTCATGCATATACCCACTACTTTCTAATATTCATTGTTTACTGTAAATTACCGCTTTCAAGTGGCCCATGCAATTCTGTTGTGGTTCAACACACAATCATATCATCAGTTTCTTTTGGGGATAATCCAGATATTAATTTATCTGGGACAGTCCTGATGATTTTCTGAACACACAGCACCCCAGATCGGGATTCATCAATGCTGAGCAGAAAGGAAGGGTCACAGCTCAATCTGCTGGCAACACTCTGCCTAACACAGTCCATCATGCTGTTGCTTTCCTTTTCACAAGGGTTCTTTTCTGGCTTATGGTCATCTTGTCCACCGAACCACAAGGTCCTCTTCAAAACTGTTTTTCAGTCGGTTGGATCCCAGTGTGCACTGGTGGCACTAAACAGTGGTATCAAAACAGTTAATTTATCTTCCTTTTCAGTGAGAAACTGGGAATGCCTATAGCAGCTATTGGGTCATAGAAGTCTACGCTAGCCCCTCTATATCATTTCTACCAGAAATTATTTAAAAGATACATTAAAAACACTAGTTTTCTTCAAGACTTTCTCTTCCTTCCCCTTTGAAAAAATGGTAAGTGAAAATTTCTAACAAATATTCTCCTGCATGCCACTCCTAAAAATGCATGTAAAGAAGAGCAACAAATATGTTGAAGGGACTAGCAGGTACGACTTATAAAGAGAGGCTGAAGATAGTAGGTTTGTTCAGCTTAGAGAAGAGGAGACTGAGGAGTGAACTCACTGCTGCCTATAGTTTCCTCAGGAGGGGGAGCAGAGAGAGAGGTGCTGATCTCTC
>JAVSBS010021324.1:26332-68639 GCA_033124195.1 Coracias cyanogaster
AGCAGAGAGAGAGGTGCTGATCTCTCTGCTGTCCAATGATAGCGAATGGCTTCAAGCTGCATCACAGGAAGTTCAGACTGGACTTTAGGAAAAAATTCTTCACTAGACTGGGTGTGGTCAAGCACTGCAAGGAAGTGGTCAAGGCCCCAAGCCTGTCTGTGTTCAAGAAGTATTTGCAAAATGCTTAGATATATGGTTGAAGTTCCCTTTTGTGGAGACAGGAGTTAGACTCAACTCTCGTGGGTCCATTCCAACTCAGGATATCCTATGATTCTATGATTCTAATTATATTTATGAAAGAGGAGCTTTCTTCCTTTTTCCCGTTTCAGTGATGTACTTGATAAACAGTGATTTTAATGTATAGTCTCAGAAGTGGAGCCTAAATTCTCACCAAAGTGTCCCATCTGCCTAATTGAACTCCATTTTGATTAAACTCACAGATATAATCTGTGGTTTTGTACAGAAGGGATGAAATGGATGGAACATAGCAATGAGATTTAGGAATAATTTTTTTACCTAACTTTCACAGGGAAATTTTTCCTAAAGCCCAGCTATAATGTAATTGTTGCCACTTTGACAAATTTTGCTTTGCTTTTTTAATCTTATGGATTCCAGCATTGATGTTACTTTACTTTTATGATGTTGACCTCCAACAACTCTTCCTAAGTAGGTCTAATTATCTATAATATTTACTTGAACCTCAAATTTTTTTATTTAGTTTTGACTTTGACCTCAATTTGATCACTGCACAGATCCACCAGTAATCGATGCCGTGAAAAGTTGTAAACTGCCTTAAGAATGTACCTGGTTAAGGGATTATTTGCTTGCTTAGAATTTGTAATTACATCTAAAAGTGCTACTTACTTTGTTATATTGTGATATGGGTCATTAATTCTGATAGAGCAGATAATTTGGAAGTACTTATCAGTGCTTAAGACATACGTCTTTCATAAAACAAACTGCTTTATATTCCTTCTAAGCTGCTTTGGACAACCATCATCACTAGTAAGCAATATGTAGTTACTTCCATTTTCATATTATTTTCAAGCTACTAAAACTCCACTATTTTTTGAGCTGTGAATTCACAACATATTGCTTGTCCTATTCATCCACATAGCTCATTTGCTAAAATGAGTTGTAAAGAATTGTAAGAAAAAATACGTTATTGAAATTAGGAATTTTTTTTTTATTTAAAAGGCATTAATCTACTTGCACCTTAGAAAAATATGATTATCAACACCAGCGAACGAAGGTCATAATATGACCTATTCCTACAATGGCCCAGACATAGGAAAAATATGTCCTTATTTCATTTAGTGCTACAGATAAACTTCCTGAATATTTTGAATGTATTCACTCTTTCCATCCTTTTACCCAAGAAAATAGCAAGAGTAATTTAGAAGGCACTCATAAATTTAAGTCAAGTCTCCCAACTCTCCTACCATGCATCTGCTTCTTTTTAAACTAAAATACTTTTCCTTCTTTGTATGTAAATTTATTTTGAAACAGCAGTTCCCACAGCGTGTATCTTTTCATAGACTGATAAACTCACATGTACACAAAGTAACAAACTACAGTTAAAAACCCAACTGAAATTCAAGAACAAACCAAGAAAAAACTTGTACATTTAAATTTTTAAAAAGGATGAAAATCTTCCATGGTTCATGACAGACATGTGGAACATTGTTGTAATTCTAAGGTTAATACAAACAGCTTCATTATGCAAATTAACATAATTAAGAGGAAAATATTACTTTATGTGACATTCTTAAAGATTTTTATTTTTGTGAAATTATGATGTCCTCCTCTCCAAAGAAGAGAAATCTTGTGGTCCGTAATCCAAGACTGCTCCTTTACTATGAAAGTTCTCCAAGTTCTCTGATCGACAGAATAATATTCTTGTGCTTTCTCTACAGCCAAAATTCCCCTTAGTTTTGTGTGAAAAGCAGAAGGAATTCAGTAAAAGCATTTCTCCAATGACATAGTAACCTCTACTATACTAACTACTTCAATGCAGATGATTTGCAGTAAAGGCCACATAAAACAAAATATCGTATTTATTAGATTTGTATTATTTTGTATCTACATTATTTATATTTATTTTGATATTTCAAGAAGTATAAGAAAACTAGAAACATTAATATCAATGATTTAAAGAAAAAAAAGAAAGAATAGTGGTTATTTTCTAAAAAGATACAATTTTTTTGAAAGTACAGAAATCATTTACTTAAAGCCCTGAAGATTGCAGTGGATCATTTCCTTTCCTTTAGATGAGACTTTAATTTACAGAACTGAGAAAGAGGTATACTCTTTTCTGTACTACTTACTTTCTCTCTCAGTTTGATGTTGCTTCCTTTTTCCTTCTTGAACGTGCTCACATCCTTCACAGGATGAGTGCAGCAATACAGAAGACCACTTCTATTGTGTCTGCTGTTACTCTATATTCAACATGCTGCCACTGGCCACTCCTGAAATTAGTGAATTTTTATTTACATTAGTCACTATTTACATTAGTGAAATTAACAATCTGTTTCTGCATTTCGAGAACTTTTCTTTGTGCTTCGCATCTCCTTTTCCCTGAAAATCTGTTAAATAAATAAATGTGAACTATTACGCACAGCACTAAGAGAATTATGATAAATAATGCCTGTAAATCATTATATTTCTTCAGTAACCAATGTCTGCATTCCAAAGTAGTAACATGTCATTTTTCCTGTATAATGAATTTAATCTCGTACAGCCAAAGAAGCTTCCCTGTGGAGTACCAGTCAGTCAGGATTCTTCGGCGCCTCAGTGCTAAATATTATACAAGAGATCTTAAAAAAACTCTTCTGCTAAAAAAACCCCAACTGATATTATGGGAAAACAACCAAGTTAAGCATTATCAAAGCTATTATTTTTTTAAAAAATATTATTATAAATAGGCATGAAAAAGGAATGAAAATAAAATTGTAATGTGTGGAAGGCAGGATTGGCTTCACTTAGGCAATCTTATACATGCCTGCATAATTATGCCCTAGATTTAGTTCATTTTAGCATAGAGTGTGTTTAGATTCAATGATCTGGAACATCCTGATTCAGGTAATGTTTGAGAAAGTAGTTTTCCTACTAGAGCACAATAATGATGTTTTTGAGTTCTGATAGAACAGTGGAAGAATTCTTACCATACTGGTATTTGCTCAGTTATCCAGCTGCTAGTCCATAATTTCATTTTCAAAGTGTCATATAAACTGCATTGAAGAGCAGATTCAATTGCATGATCATTATAGACATATGCAGACAGCTAGGGTAAGAACTACAGGAACCCTAAAAAAAAGCAGATGAAAAAGATAACTAAGTTAGTGACCATGTTATTCAAAGAAAAAGAGCGAAGATAAGGCAAAGAACAGCAGAGGAATTAGGACAGAAATGCATGGCATGATATAAAACCATTTTTTCTCAAATAAATTTAAGCATTTGCTTAGATTTTGGCTGCTAATGCCATAAAGCAGTTCACATAGGAACATTTCCAAACAGTTACAGACCTCTGTTGACTTAAGTCCATCTGCATGCCGAATTTTCTGCTAACATGCACTGCAAGGTCGAGACTGTAATTTAGAGACTTGCACTTTTGGGGAGCTGTCTCAGCAGATCCAAATTTATAATCAAGATCATGTTAGATTCAGAAGTTAAAGAAATCATACTTCCAGGCTGTCTCAGAGTCTCCAAATAATAGTGCTGCATGTACCTTGTCAAACTATTTCTGCATCAATTAACTTCTTTCATTAAAGAATTTATTGAAGGAGTCAGAGAAAAAAGGGAATATGTAAGTATACAAGTGTGTAATGCAGTAGGAAACAGAAAGACTAATATATAGAATACCATCACAAAACAGTACTGAGAAAATATATTATTGTAGGTAAAGCATTATGGAAATGAGACTTAGAATTATGTTAGAGGTGGCACACTAAGAAGAGTGGGTCACATATTTCAAATGGCTCAAGACATTTAACAAGTCAGTTGATAAGAAGTTGTAATAAGGAAAAAGATTAAATGTGTCTGAAATTCTATGTTGATTTTACTATTTCATTTGAAGGTTTATATTTTCAATTTTTAACATGATATCAAAATTTTTTTTGATGTTGAAGAGAGCTTGGTGAGTTACATTAAATGACATAAACTTTGTCTTTTGCTTGCCTACATTTTAAAAATACTGAATACTAAACCCACTAATACAAAAAATGCTAAAAATACACGAGTTGCCTGATTTTTTTACTATTTAGGCAACTAGCTAGAGCAGTTTCAATGCATCTAGAGCATTTAAGTGACATGATGTTCTGAGTTTCTGCCTTCTACTCTCATCTTCATGCTTTTCTTGACAGACTTTCTCATTTCAATGGAATAAATATATGCTTCTTAGAAATATATGAAAAAGTTAGAATATGAGCAAGATTCTCTGTACCCTAATGGTTAGTGTTGTGGGAGCAGAGACCTTTGTGTTTCAGTTATCATTCTAATTAACATTCACTAAGTATTTCATCACCAAAGTAAGATCAGGTTTATTACAGTGGAACAGGTAAATAAGTGCTCTAAACATGGAGAGAAAATGTTTGGAAGTCTATTGTTTGTGTCCCTTTTTGTTCTTCCTTCCCATTCTCTTCTCTTTGTACATCCCCAGCTCTTACTCTTCAATGAACACAAGTTTGAACTTATAATTTTGATTTTGGGTTTGATTTGATTGCCCAAATATAAGTATTTGCTACTGGTGTGTATTCGCCAGTAATTACTACTAGCCTTTTTTACCTGGCAGTATTTTTTGATCCAGAAAAAAAAACGTGTAGCCTGTGTCATATCTATCAAATTCAAGTGGATGTCTGAACCACCCTTGGATACATCAAATGGTATTACATAGATGTACTGAACAGTTTACTGAAATGGATAACACAGCAAAAGCAAGAAGTGGCTTATTCTCAGGCAGTCACTATTCCTACAGCAAAACACATCCTGAAATATGTTGTTTCTAGTGGTTCACAGGCTAATTCTGTAAGCACATTAAAACACATTAGAATGAAGATGCTTTAAGTACAGTATTACTAGACATTAGTTTGGTGTTTTCTATTGAGAAATCAAAAGAAAAAAGAAATAAATGATTACAGAATACAGGAAGAACCAGAAACATTTTCTGACATAACTTTACAGCAAATATAGCGGACCTGAAGTAGTTTTAATCCAATCCAGCACATAATGGCTTAATCAGCTGTTTCTTGCCAATATCACAAGAGAAGGATAAGCCAGTTGATAAGTCCAGGATTTGACTCATCTTTAATCAGTTTAATGTGTCAAAGAGTTGTGCATGAATGGCCAAGATTTGGTTTATATTTTACTTCACTTCTTTTATTATTTTATTTTATTACTAAGCAATAGCACCACTAGGTTTCAAGGAACTTTTCTGAGTCTTTAAAACAGCTCAAATTGTTTTCAGTATGATTTAAAAAGCTGTTTATTAGGGAATTAATTTTGCCATATAATGTTCTTCCCACTTATAAAATTGCTTTTGTTACAAAATCTAATTACCGTGGACTACAATTTTTTTTTTGTAAGCTATTTCAATTTAAGTAACATCAATGTTACAGGTTAAGGGAAAGACATAGCACTCAAAGCCACATCTAGCTTCCTTTAAAGTGATTTCATGATTGCCAAAAAAGGGCATAAAGGTCAAAATAAAAATCTGTGTCTAGGTTGAATTCACGTTACATTTCAAATTAATGGAAATGGGAAAAGTAGATCATATATAGGCTGCAGAAGGCTAACAAATTTGAGTAACAAAATATTATTAGTTTCTTTTATTCTTTACATACTCAAATGTGTGAATTGGCAGAGGCCTCTGTGAGGAGAGGCCAGGGCTGCCCTGTGCTGGACACAGATGGTTCCAGCTGGTTCCAGACAGCTCCAATAGACCCACCACCGGAAATAGCTGAACCCGCCACCCAAGATGGTGGCACCCTTGTGAGAATATACTTAAGAAAGGATAGAAAAAAATGGACAGAGAGAGAAGGAAGGACCTAAAAGAGTGAAAAACAGCAAAGGGAACACCAAGGTAGGATGTCAAGGCCATCAGACATTATCTTTGAAACTTTCCGTTTATTTTGTCCCACAGTAAATTGTAGGTAACTTTTTGTAGGGCTGTTTTGCTGACTGCATGTTCACACTCTGAGCTGTCATAATAGTCAGGGTCAAGACTATATTATATAATTCTGTAAGATCATTTACTTCTGAGAAATTGTACAAGCTCCAGCTGAAGAAAATGAGCAAAATGTCACATCGGTCATTCTCCTACACCATCAAAATCAGGTATCTGCATCAATGCCAAATGCATCACATATTTCAATTACACTTATAGCTGTTCTGTCACATGTCAAGGATACAAATGTCCTTACTTCTGAATTGTGTGTTGCTCTTTCTTAAGTTATTTGCCTATACCTGTAACTGCAAGGTCAGAACTGGAGTGACAGGTAAAACTGTTCATGTGCCATGTTAATTAAACTTTTCAGCTGAATTGCCATTGGTTCTGTAGTTCTGTATGGCACCATAAGCCATTTATCGTTATTCATTTGCCTTTTACACTTCCAGCAAGATAAAGCAATCTTAAATCAAAAGCTAACAGCAGAGAGATGAAGTAAATCTATGCCACAGTTTCTTCTTACAGATCTCTTAAAATCATGTGGTGTTTTCTGACCCTGACAGAATTATATTTCAACTTTCTACACATTCCACTGCTCTCTCAGCTATTTGTTATTGAACTTAAATATTTTAAAAAGCTTTCATTATTTTATGTTTTCATTATTATAAATACTTTATATTTTATGTTTTCATTATTTAAAAAAACCCTGTCTGTGAGCTACAAACACCTTTTACAAGTCTTGTATCTTTCTGCCTAACAAAGAATTTCTAATCACCTCTGGCACACAACGCTGAGTCACGTAGCACGTAAAAACCTTGATCTTTGCTATAGTTGTTTGATATTTCATATCCCGCTCTACAAGAATATATTTTAATGTGTGAGTCCCTTCCTTTAATTGAAAATCCTTATTTCACTCAACAGCAGCTTTCTTCATCTTTCCATCTTTAGAGAAATGGAAAGCTATTTACTTATTTGCCAAGTTACCAAAGAATACTGCTGTTCACATCAGAGAAGATTTCATTTTCTATATTTGCTTTTGGCAACTGAAATTTCTGTTCCTCTTTTGTTCTCATGCTCCACAATACTAATTATCTTGCATCACAGCACTTTAAAAATAATTTAATAGCCCAGAAATTATATAGCTTTGACTTGCCATTAAATGCTGAATATAATTGTCTAAAGTCAGCAACAAATATTACATTAGGACAAGCTTCCAGAATCTTAGCTGGATTGCCATGTTTGGAGTTGTATTAATATGGAACTTCATATACAAGTATGGAAGCATATATTTGGATAACATTCTATCCCTTCCATTTAGGGAAGAACAAAAGTAAGAAATTAGTTTAATACCCAAAATTTTAATTTCATTATCACCTGAAATAATGTTTTATTTATTTATTAATTTTTATTTATAAAAAGTAGTGTAATAAAATCTCTTTAGTGTCTAGATGAAAACAGATCAATAATAACGCCTAGACAAGTTGTCTTGTTTATCCAGAAGACTGCCAATTTTTTTTCTAGTCTCCACTTGACCATTTATTTATTTATAGTACAACATTTTAATATGGAGAGTGTAGCAGATAAAAGGAGCATTCTAATATTTCAAGACTGTATCACTTATGGGAGATAGCTCAAAAGGCCTATTTGGTAATCTTGCTTTTCATTTATTTATATGAATTTCTATACAGAAATGCATATTATCAGTTCTGCATTTTAGTAGAAAGATCTCCAGACTGTTTACCAAAACTGATTACTCACATTAAACTCTTTTAAAATGAAACTCATTTTGCTAGGTATATTTAAATATTCTTTTTGATTCAGGCAATATTGCTTTCAGAAGCAACTAAATCATTCATGTTCTTACCATTTCTAATTTGCAAGCCTTAACAAATATTGCTGTGAGAAAAGAATTCTCAGATTTTATGCCCTATTTGGTCCTATGTGGAAAATCAGATGCAGTGAGGAAATGGACAGGATTGTTTCCAAATATTTGATAATAATCCAAAACCCCTCAAGCCTGAATTTATTTAGCAGGAAAAACAATAGGAGAATAACATTGCCAAGGCCCTGCTGTCTATTCCCCTGTGTGCTTAATTATTTTTGGTTGTTGATTGCTGTTGGGATTTTTTTATGTTTATTTGGTTTTTTTTCTAGAGCAAATTCACTGAAACAACTGCTTAAGCTGTCAGTTTGTTTTACAGAAAGCTGCGGATTTCTAATACTTAAGTCATTTTAGCAAAACAAAAAATCAGTCATGTCCAATTTAGCAATTTCAAGTATTATTTTCTTAATCCATGAGAAAATGTCTCTAAAAAGAAAAATCCCCAAATCTATGATCAGTTTTTCTCCTGGAGTCTTCCAGTGTGGAAGTGGCGCCTCACATACACAGGCGTCCATGAATTCTGTTCAGCCAGATTGCAAACATCTGACATGTTGTCATGTGAGTCTTCAATTCCTTTATTTTTTTGTGCTATAATAGTCTTGATGTTGTTATCTACAATGAGAGGAGCTGAAGAGAAGGCACAAAGGCTGTGTTGCAATGACATCTGCAGGGTAAAGTAACAGCAACAAGTCTGACAACCGATGGCCAATAAAATTTACAGCAGAAACATGAAGGTAGGTGAGGTTCTCAAAATACTCACTGCTTAGGAAAATTTTGGAAGGATCCAGAAAGAAAGCACCACTTGAACATTATGGAGAAATTCTGGACCTGAAATTAGTTAGATCAGATAGATACAGTAGTATTTGCTTATCTCCTTTCATATTATATGGGAAGAAAATTAGACAGTGCTGCAGGTGTTGCTGTGGTCTGTAATGGGAGGTGTATGATGAAGGAGCAATGATGTCCAACATTCAACAAATCATGTCATCTCACTTCAATTAAGTCATATGGAAGAAAATATAGATTTTCATAAACAGATTCTTTACTGTGCCTGACCAGCTCCTTCATTCCATGTAAAGAGCAAACCTCCAGAGTCTCATCTATGCAAGAGCACTAGCAACATGAAAAGCACATGCAAATAGTGGCTAAGGCTGGTTTAGTAGCTCTTGTAGGACTGCGACATCATACAGAGTCTGCTCTGTGGTCATGGTAAGTTTGAAGAAGACAAGCTGAAGCAGACTAAAAAAAACAGCCAAACAAAGAGGATTTGGGTTGTTCTTATGAGGGAGGGTATTTCTGCTAAAATGAAGCATGGACCTGCCCCTCTAGAAATGTTTTAAGACTGTGATTTTATATTTATGAAATTATAAGATCTAGTTATTCCAAACAGTTTTCAAAAGAAAATTTGTCTCCTAGTGAGATGTGTAAATCTCTTAATGTTTTAATTCTTTTCCTTTAGCAGGAAAAACAACAACAACAACAAAAAGGCCACCACTTATTTTACATAAAACATGACAAAAATTTTCTCCTTAAAAATCTCAGTACAATTCTCATACTTTCTGGAAACGAAGGATTTCCTGCTGCTTATGAAATGAGAATGTACCAATCAGCTACATTCAGTAGTCTCAGTAATATCTCTTAGACTTGTCTTTATGCTGTGCACAACATTCTAATTTTATCAGCATAAACATACGCATGTTTGCAACGTGTTCTGTAGTAAAGAGTTCTGCATATGCATTTAACATTACAGCCTGTGAACCCCAAAGTTCATTGTTTAGTGGACAGCAAACAGGAAATCACAACTTCTATAATAAAGATATAGTATTCTGATTTAAATAATTTACCTTGCAATTAAGATTAGTGGGTGACACTACAACACTGCATTTTAAACACTATTTTTAAAATGACATAATATTAACATAAAAAGATTCTATCTAATATAAACCCCTTTTAAGTTTATTAATTATTTTTCTTATTTTTTTTAGGGATTGGTTCTGTTCTGCTCATACAGGTAGATACTGAAAATTATTATATAAAAGTTAAACTTATGTTAAGCTTTTAGATAATAGCTGAAGTGGTGCAAATAGGAAACAGATTTAAAAGTAGATGAAATTAAAATAAGCTGATTTATGCAATGAAACAAATGTTATGCTGAAACAGTACTTTTGTACCTGTTAGAAATGTATTAGTTTATAAAATACTAGATCCACAAATGCAGACAGACACAGGAACATTCTAAATAAAGCACTTATATTAAAGCTATCCATATTATGAACAAAGACAGATACCTTTTATTTTCCCCTTTCATATGTAAACAACCCATAGAAGGCTTGCTCTTCTTTGATGGGGGATTGTCTCCCTGCAAGCAGTGTACTTTCTGAAAAACACAGACAAGAAATAACAGTGAAGTAACACCAGAACAAGGATGTAATGTACAGTTATGTAGAAATTCCCTGTAGAAGACCAGACTCATAATCCCTCCAGCTCCTTTAGCTGTAAGAGTCTGCTCTATATACTCTGCAATTTTGAAGCCACCTACCTTTAACGCTGGCTGTGGGCCACCTTCCAGTGTGATGTGAGATCTGCTATATGTTTCAGGGGCAGCATTTTTGCCTTATTTCAGTTTTCTTTGGGTTAAATTGGAGCAGAAAAAGAGAATGCTTACAATCTAAAGCACATGAGCAAAGGTTGAATACTTCTTTCAGTTGATGTGAACCTATTGCAAGGAGGACCAGTGAATAATAGGTTATAATTTGTATCTAGAACATGACCATGCTTTATAGTCTTCTACAGTCTTCTGAAATTACTTGGACTTAAAATAAAAATTGGGAAAGGTTTCAATTCATTAAATCTTTCATACAAAGCTAACCCTAATAAGTAACCCTTTAGAAATGCATCAGTAACAATATATGGAAATAAAGGTGATAATCCAAAAAGCCTTTTAAAATGACAGTTTTTGACTTTCAAATATCTAGAGAGATGCTAAGACCAATTCTAAAACAGATGCTAAGATTCTTCACTCTTTAAGGCCACAGACATTTACATGCTACTTAAAATGGCACAGATCTTTATCAAAGAGGTGAAAACAGTTGATGAAACGAATGCTTTTAATTGATCCATATCTTATGTTATCACCAATCAGGGCTTTATACAGATTAAGAAAAGCAATAAAACAGGAGTCCAAACTGCTCACATCATCATGGGTTTACCCACAATTTGTTAGTTCATTAAACTTACTTAAACTAAATTAAAATCTTAGATTCCATAAGGAGTTGAGAGGCTTGACAAGTAACTGAAGCCAATGACAACTAATTGAGAAAACAGACTTTCAGATGAGGAGAAAAAAGATACAGGTTACATTTGTTTTTCAAAGTATCTAGATATATCTTGCTTCCGTCATTTTAGACCCAGGGGAACCAGAATGGCCTCCGCTATCTAAAACTGCAACACATATTGAATTCTTCAAGTTCCTTTTGAACTAACAAAGGATTTTGATTTTATCTCTCCTTGGAATTACCTACCTCAGAGATTTAGCTGGAGACTAGAGAGAGTGCCCTGGCCAGTTGTAGGTCAAAACACTAATAGTTTAAAAGCAGGTTTTTACACAGTTTCTAAGTGGTCATTCATTATTACCATACCAGCTAATTCCATAATAATATATGAAAAAATATTTAGACAGTGCATTTCCTTTACCTTTCCCTTCTCTTAGAAATTCCAGTTATAAATATCAAAGTTTCTCTTAAAGATTTGCAGCAATGTCTCTGTCTAGATTAAAACCAGAACTGTGTTCTAAGTCATGGTTCAAGATAAGTTCCTACTTACTGAAACTGAAGATTGAGTGCCCTTTGAAGCAAGAGATAAACCACATATTCCACTGCTTTTTGTAAATTTTACCCTAGTAAGGTCAACATAAATACCTAGAAAATTTTAAAAAAATTAATGTTTTACACTGATAAAAGAGATTCATTATACAAATTTAGGGTAGCAGAAAAAAAAAAATCTACAAAGCAACTAGCGTGTTTTTGAACTTTATTTTCATTATCCACAGTTGTTCAATGAAGTTGTTTGATTTTTTTTCATAGGTTTTGTGCTGCTGTTTTTCATCATTTACATTTTGATGGATTTGCCTGAAAAAAATAATTCTTTTTTTTTTACAGTACCCTCAGAAGTTGCATGAAATTTTAAGTAGTAAAATGGTTACAATGCTTTAGCTTTTTATGTGTTTTTCTTTAAGATTGCATTTTTCACTGCCAGAAGCAATCTAAAATACCTGTCCCTTCCTTATCACTGATCATTTAGAGACAAATGGAATAGTTTTGTTTAAAGACTCCCTTAAATTATGAATCAGAAGGCTTTTTGACTTGCTGTAGATTTTTAGATGAATAGGTCAGATGGCAGATATATATAAATTTGAAGTACAGAGCTTACAGTCATATTGTTTATAGAAACAGCTACCTAAAAGGTCACAGAATTTAGGGAGAAGAGGGCTTAGAAAGTTGCATATTATTGAACTGTGTTCCTATTGAAATCAAGAATTATCTTACCATTAAACTAGTGAAGATTATGAGTAATGCTGACTGGTCTCAAAATTCCTTCGTTTGATTTTCAAAAGATATACAGATTGTAAAAATTAAAGAAATTAGTCTAATGCATATGTGAATATAGTAGCTTTAAAATCTTAGAACAGAGACAAATTCAGCAACATCAAGTTATGAATTCAGCTACGTCTTTACTAATTTTAAATCTACTAAATTTACTAATTTTAGATCTACTAATTCTAAAATCTACTAAAATTGAGACAGCCAGAGCAACTGAATTTTAGTAAAGGTAATTAATTTCATGTGGTTTCAGGTCCACACATATAGATTTTTTTTCAGACAGAAAGCTTATGAATTTGCCCAGAACATACAATTTGTCTTAATATTTCAGATCGGCAAAAGTTCTTCTGCACATGAGAGTGGAGTGTCAGCATCCAGCATTTTAAGAAGGAATATTCAACCTTCATATATGTACTGCAGGTGTGTAGCTTAACTGTGAATCTTAAACCAATTAGAAGTGTGAAGATACATTAATCTTTGTTCATGTATATATAATATTTCACAAAACATTTTAAATATAAATTATAAGCATTCACCTGCAAAGGATCAAATGGAAAATACACATATATTAGCGTAGGGGTTTCTTTTGTGAATTCATCAGAATGAGTTTGAAATTTGGACAAAATGCGTGACAAACCACAGTATTCTATGAGATTATTGGCTAAAAATGACGTTTTTCCTCTGTGTTTGTTTGTATATGTCATTTTTTCAACACATCTAGTATGATTTCATTGTCTCTGTATCTGAGTTTTGCAATAAAAATATTTTACTTTTCACATAACAAATTCACTGGCAGTATCAGAGAGCTGTAATAGAATCAATTGTGAAAGAAATGCAGAGATTCTGTATACACAAAAAAGTTATTTCAGTAGTCTTTTGATTCTAATCTACACACTTTTGGAAAAATAATATTTAGTAAGAGTAGTGCAAGAATCCAAATATTTACAGTTACTGAAAGTGAAGAAAATCTTGGCTTTTCATTACATTTGTTAGATGTGGCAACTGAGTGAAACTCTCTAGTAACTAAACATGCCTGTGCTTAAAAACAAACATATGAAATAAAATCCAATCACTCCAAAACCATTTAAAAACCCCGAAGTAATCAGGGATGTGGCATGAAAAGTAAAAAGTAAAAGTAATTGAACTCATTGAGTTAGTCACTCATTCTCACCGTCCTCTCAGACAGTCAATGGAATTTTAAACACAGGCTTCTGCCAGCACTTTCATCTTGATAGGAGGAAGAAGTCATTTGACCAGATCTTTGTGAAGTTATCTTATTAAGTATTCTCAATGAATGTGCTATGTTATTTGCTCCAGGAAAACTCCTAAATTTTAGACTGTTACTGATTATTTAGTAAGTAATAATAACAAAACAATGATTTATAAGTGCCATGAAAATGTTCAGTATTAACCTTTGCAAAGTACTTTGAGAAAATAGTTATGAAAGGCTCTATAGAACTAGAAGTCCTAATTGATCCTAGTGTATTCTCATAGAACAGAGAGACAGCATGTACAAATTACCTGCTGTTTTGAAGTCTGTGTTGTGCTGGAGTGGATGGATAAACCTTTCAGTGAGTAAAACAGCATTTCTTGAGCAAGAGATTATGATCTGCAGTGGCAAGGCTACAGTCTTTCTGATCTTCATAGGAATTATTGTCAGAGTACAGTAGGCACACCTATTCAGGTAATTTATGATTATCACAGAAAAACTGTAGTTACTGAAGAGATGTTTTCCATGCAAGAAATGTTGCATGGAAAAACTTTTCTGAAGTGTTTATAATCTTTGCTAATACATACTTTCTGAAACTATGTGCCTCTCTCCTTACCTGAATATGTTAGTCATGCTTTTCAATCTTCTGCATGCTATCATAGTACTCCAAATGGGCATCTCACATTCTCTATCCAAACTGCAATCTTCAGTCTCACTGACTGCTGCATCCTCTAGTTTCTAAGAGCTTAGATATAAGATTCATAAGAAATGTAAACACTTAGTTACCTTCAATAACACAATTTAGTTTTAGAAAAGCTGTTGCCTAAATACATGTTTATTGTCTGGAGGCAGAATAGCTGTCATTGTTGGTCTGTGGGCTCAAGGGATTTATTCTATGTTGGTTTACACTTGTATTTGGAAGGTGTTGAGTTCTTTTTGGTTTGGTTTGATTCGTTGGGGCACATTTCTAAAGGATATGTCACTCCTAACACATAAAAGACCACATGTTACAATAAAGAGACAAATAACAAATTATTTAAGCTAGCTTTGTGTAATGTGAAAAACAGGTTTCTCTTGTGGATTTTATTTTGGAATAAATTCTTAAATGATTAGGTGGAAGCCCCCGAGAAAGTAAAATGAAGTATTTCCTCTCTACTTGAAACTTCCTAATTTCTTTAAACAAAGAGAAGCATAACAATTGGTGTAGTTACCGTTACCTAAGTTTCAAAGGTATAGCCAAGATTTGAGTTTAGCATAAGCAGATGATGCACACTGCTGTACAGGGAATTGTTTAGTGTCCTCTGATCCTACCATCATGGAGCAGATAATGAACAGTCTTCATGGTTTCTTTTTCCTCACTCTTAGGTCTACTTGCAGCATGTTATCAAACATACAAAAAAACCCTGTACTTTCTTCACTGGTTCACAGTTTCATGCAAATTTATCATATATCATATGTCTTACCCATTTTGGATACCTGTTCTTTGAGGATTTTATTACCACTAAAACCGCTTTTACTGCAGTTCCCAAGGTTGCATGCCTTTAATAACCATTGGTTAGTTGTTTACAACCCCAAGAACTCCAGTATTACCTTCTGACGGTACTTTCAAGGCTTCTGTTGTCACATCATAGAGAATACTTGACTATGCTGCATATTATTCAAGGGTTATAGATAGTAGTAACAACTGTTTCTTCTGTATAAAATGAACAGATGTTACTACTATCTATGAGTTTAAAAAATAATTACAGTGATAAGCATTATGCAACAATTGTGCAACAGCTAAAACAAGGTAAATAAGTGTCATCTGGACCTTGGATAATTTTTGTTACAGCTAAATAACATAAAACACAGCTCCAGACAGGCCAAAGCAAGTTTTAAACAGTCTGATAAGCCTTGTGGCCTCTGTTGTCAGCTTAATGCACTACTGCATTTACAGGGTTGCTAGGCTACATATGACTATGGACATGTAAGTTATTATATTTTCACTATTTTTAAAGTAATATTTGCACATTCAACAAGATGACATCTGAAGACATTTTAAGAGCACAGAGAAAGCAGAACTATGAGCACAGATGGTCTTAAGAGGTGTCAAGATAATTTTTTTTCAAGGATCAAACACTTAACCTGGAAGAAGAGAATATTTTCTGAGTAGCAGTAAAGGCTATTTCACAAATGTTCATCTCATGTCTTACAAAATACACAAAAATATTTTTCAGTTTCTCTTTGCACTTAGTATTCTTCTAAAACTTTATTTGTGGAAAAAAACTTAACATAGTTATTTGTTTCCTCTGTAAACAAAAGTTTTAGAAACATCAGTGTGTGATTTATTCAAAAGTTATAATCAACTAAAAGGGGGAATAAAATCTGGACTTCAGGAAACCTAAAATTTGTTACACTCCTAGTTTTTGAGGAATTCAAATTTTGCATCCTTGACCTGTTTGTTGATTAAATGTTTCCTCTACAAATCATGTTTTTGGGGTTTTTTGTTTGGTTGGTTGGTTAGTTTTAAGTAATCTAGAAATCTGCCTTTACATAGATAGGATATTTCATGTCACTTTAGAAAGCTCCCACCAGCTAACAAGAACACTTGAGACAAAACATAACAGCAATTCTCTCCTACTGACAGTCATTTGCTTCAGAAAGAATTCTCTTTTCCTTCCACATTCACAGAACTCATTGGCCATACAAGGTAGATAATTAAATGTCCATCCAAAGAAGCAGAAAGCAGCTAACTTTACAATCAAGAACCGTAATAGCAACAAAAGCATTTCATTATTAGAGGCTACTCTATTTGGTTTCAAGGCAGTTCCATCTGTTCTCTGCTCATGACTGGAAGTCTTACATCTGATCTGATTTTGGTTTGAGTTATGAGAGAAATATCCAGTTTCAATTACCCTTTAAAGCCATAAAGAGAGAAAGATTTCCCAACTCTTCTTACTAAGAACACATTTGGTACCAAAATGTCCTTATCCTTCTTCCCACTGCTCTTCACTGGGAATTTACCAATGAATCTTTCGATAAAAGAACTACGTTCTGGGAAAAATACGGTGAAATCTCAAATGAAAATAAGGAAGACCAGTTTAAAAAACAAGGATGCATAGCAGTTCTTAGTAATTTGAGAAACTGGTCATAAAACATAAATATCATCCCTCCATAACATAAGACTATTATTATTGTAATTGTAATTGTTACAATTACAAATCTGGCTTTTTTAATGGTACTGAAACTAGATATTTCCTAGTATCAAATCGTGAGTTTAAACAACCTCATGGCATAGGAAAAATAAATCATAGGGATATGATTTTTAGTAAGAGGTGCAGTTTAACACAGTTTTGTGTCTATTTATATTGGCTGATTTGTCATAAGCTTTAACTGTGGGCAGAGCTAACATACAGCTTCTCCTGCTTGTGAATACATGTCCTTATTGTGTGATTACTCTGATAGCTCTTCTCTATTCCTTTAAAACTCTGCCAACAGATTTATAAATAACTGACTTCTCTGAAGATCACCTGCATATGAGAAAAGATGTAATATCAAATCCTCAGGATTTTTAAGAATGCCATTTAATTTCCCTCCGTTCTAAATACAGGTTGTCTAAATAACACCGCTTAAATGGTCTATGCTTCAGGGAGAAAACATACAGGGAATCTTTCTTCTAGTACAAATCTGTATTTCAATTAAAGATGTTCTGCTAATTCATGAGATAACACTTTAAAACTCACAGCACCCTCTAACTTGATTTACAAAACTTTCCCTAGACTGTTTCAAAATTTATAATTGGCAATACTTTATTACAAAAATAAGCATATCTACCTCCAGGCCTACCTAGATCTTCTCATTAGACTTTGTAAAGTCTTCACACAAAGACAAAGCAGCACAAATGTAGAGCTTATATTTACATAATGCCCATCTGGAGAGAAGGAAGATATTTTTTCAGTTCCCAGTAAAGGAAAATAACATTAACAGCTAGCCAAAGCAGCTTTTAAGAGTGGTATTGCTAAAAAACACACATTACAGAAAAGGATTGAGTGAAGACATCAGAAGTAGATTGATAATTACAGCATACTTAAGCATATCTTATATGTAATAGCCCAAGCCGCTAGAGAATAAAAGGAAGAAGTTTTTCTGAAGGCCCATTTTCCATTTAAAAACCCACAGAACATCAAAAGTGAAACATCAATCAGAATCATGCTAACTGTGGAAAAATACATGTGTATTATAGAAAAAAAATTTAAAGCAGTTAAAGAAATGAGATGTTTAATTTTGATGCTTTTGATATACTTAGTTTCCTTAGAAATACTCTCATTTTGAAGTCTAATTTCTCATAAGTAATAGTTTAAAATGTGAAAAAATGGGTAGAGATATACCTGTTTTTTATTGATTTTGTAATCAGATATCTCTGGCTTCTTGAATATCACATATAATTTATTTTACTAACTGTTTATATTCTTCAAATGCCAGGTAATTATTTACTCGATTTATGTCTGCATGCTTTTCAGAGGTAATTGTGTCCTGTATTGTTGAGGATGGTGGAAAGCAATTTCTTAGTCTAACCAAATGACAATGAAAAGTACATTTCTGTATGACTTCATAAATAAACCCAATGTACATAGGTGCTGACTGTGCTTATATTCAGGCACTATTTTATTTCTTCAGTTATTGAGGTAATTTAATTAACAATATACTTATATTTTCAACTAAAGTCTTTAGAAAATTTGAAGATGGATGCCTAGAATGCCATCACTACTACAAGGAAGGATGGAGACATTATTTTCAGCAAGCTTTAAATGTTGGAATAAGAGTGTGATAATAAAGTCTATTGACTCTCTTAGCTCTGTTGGAAGAAAAATTTTGAGCTGGATAAATTAACATTGTGGACAAAATCATTTTAGTGCTCTGCTGTTTTTCATTTGCAACTGTTTGGTTTTGAAGAATAGGTAGATTACTATTATGTGAAAAAAAAAGAGAAAGTGATTGCTAATAAAACTTCCTTTTTAGAGCTAAATTATAGACATTGACAGTATCAGCATGATCATTCTGTGCTGAATCCCATGTTACCCTGCATTAAATTACAGAATCTGTTTATAGATATTTTCTATGTCATTAGTTACCACCACATCTTTCCTTTTTTCCTGTTAATGTATAACAAGCTAGCACCTCCTTCTCTAGCCTCCTGCTCTCTCTCATTCGGTATAATATTGAATATTGATCTATGATCTGCTCTTAGACAGGCAGTCCTTTGTGCATTAGAGTTAAGAATTTAACCCATATGAAAAGTGCATATTAGGGCTTACACCTTTTTTTTTTTAACTACAAATTGCTCTTCAGTCCTAGTTGTAACGGATAAAACTGTAGTGTGGCTACCTTTACCTTCTATTATTCAGACACCCCAAGGAAAATGCTATGAATACAAGGAATATAGCAAACTTTCTGAAATTTACCAGCTGCAACTTTAAGCCCTGCTGCTTCTGAGTTATCAACAGACCTAGCTGGAGGTCCTAGACTCTCTACTGATCCATTCTTGGTTTACCTGCTTAGCCATATGGGCAATATGCTCCATAACATTCAGAGGGCCTCACACTAGACTGCATCATCCCCCAGAATATATAAAAGACCTATGAAAATGAGCACTTTACTGAGCATCACAATGCAGTTTCTTAGACATCTTAAAAAAAAGGCAGCTGTTCATCACAACTGCCTTGCATGTGAGTTCAAACAGTTGTACTCACTGTCAGAACCCTAAGTGTAGCCACGGCCTTTGTAGCCCCTAACCAGACTCACCTGGGGCCACCACCCATCCCCGTGCCCATGGGCCCCAGTTAAGATAGGACAGATCAGGACTAGGGCTAGGATTGAGCTGAAGGGACTTCCTGGGCAGTGGTGGGGGCAGCTCCAGAGTAGGCTAAGCAATGCTGTAAGGCCTGTGTGTGCACTCAGGCTGCTGACGCTCACTTCACAGGCTGATGAAGAAATACGGATTATCTTTCCTGATTTCCCTTGGATTTCAGCATAGAATATCTGGCAATATAAACCTAGCTTTCAGTAGTATTAAAAAATATATAAATCTATAAATGTATGTGGGAAGCCAAACAAACAAGGACAAAAATCTATTTGTTTCTGCCTTCAGAGAACACCATGAAAAGCAACTAACTAGTTCAGACTTAAAATTACAGTTTTCAGAGTGAGCTCTGGAATATACTGCTGTATTTTTTTTGAAGCAAGGTAGACTCAACTGTGACATTTCAGCACCGTTACTTGACTTAGTATGGTTAATCGCTTGTGGATTAAAATGAAAATTTCCCAAACTTACTTTTTTGAGGCTTTCATCTGCTACCGTGCTTTAGTCTTTCCTTGCTCTGATGGTGTAAAAGAGCCTAAAAAAGTAATTATTTGAACACAGAATATCACTACTTCACTACAGTGACAGTAGGACACCTTGTTAAGGCTACATCCGTAACACAGGCTGAGGGAGCTGGAACTGTTTAACCTGGGGAAGAGGAAATTCAGTGGGATCTTATGAATGTGTGTAAATACCTGATGACACAGTGTAAGGAAAATAAAGGAGACTCAGTGGTGCCCAGTAAGAGAACAATAGGAAAAAAAAAAAAACCCACAACAACAGAAAAAAAGGAGAAATGCAAGAAATTCCATTTAAATTTCAGGGCGGGTAAAAAACACACCCTGAGGATGTTTGAGTACAGGAACAGGTTGCCCAGGGAGGCTGTGAAGCCGTGACCCTGCATGGTCTGCCCCAGCTGAACCTCTTTATCAGAGAGTTGGATTAAGTGATCTCCAGAGGTGCTCTCCAACCTCAGATCTTCTGTGATTCCACTTGCTTGTACAGGTGACTATTGCTCTTCTAAGGGGACAGCATCGTGTTAATTAAAGGGAAATTGTTGAGACTCTAAGAGTAAGGGTATGTGGAAGGAGAGAGTATCTGCTCCCTCCTTCCCTCCTGTATCTGGTCAAGGACTTTTTAATGCAAAAGGGGATAATAAGAGAGGGAAGCATAAACAAGCATATTGAGACACAAATTGTACGGGAAGCAACACAGAGAATCAAAACTAATCAGTCACTAATTGATGAGGGTATGTAGAATGTGGGAACGTTTATTTCTGTAAGATCATGTGATCAAGGACCTTGATGACAAGAAGAAGGGGAAAATAATAAACAAAACATGCAGAGACACAGAGCTAACAGAAAAACATAAGGGTGACACTGACGAGAAACAAACCTGGTCAGTCACACCAATTGACTGCAAGTAAATCAGGAGCTTGTGATGATAAAGATGCAAACCTGAGGGTCATTGCAGAGGACTATTGGAGCTATACAAATTGATGAGGGAATGTACAGGGGGAGCAGATCAGGAAGGAAAAAAGGAAGCATAGACAGAAAGAAGTATAAAAAGAGTCGGTCATTTGTAAAATGGAGCTGGTCAGTATGCTTGTCTGAGACCTGCACCTGATCACTGCAGTCTGTCCTGTCTTTTTACTAAGTACTTTCTTGTCTCTTTGCATAATCTTACTCTCTATCCTATGTGCTTTTCAAGACCTGTCATTTAAATTTCAGAAAATGTTCCAGCAAAATATACATGTAATTGCAAGGCATTAAAGAACTTCTCAAAACCTAGAATTTGGACGACATAGGGTTATCCTTTTAAATGGAATTTTTGTTAGGTCAGGTATATATATCAATCAATTCTCATAATTTATAATTAGCAATTATATATAGCTTTTATGAAATTAAAGGCATCCCTGCTGTTTATAGGAATATTGTAGCAGAGGGAAAAACGCTCACTTGGCACCTGTGAGGAAAATTCATCCCACAACTTATCAAGTACCCAAGGAGGGCTCTGCTGTTTCCTTATTATGCTCTAGTTGAGCTATAGAAAACTTCACAATGCAAAACATAAAATCTTGTATTTATGATTTCTACTGTTTCACCACTTACGGTCAAGAAATTTATAGCTAAAACTCCATTTCCTAGACTACTCTTTGTCTAATATTGCTTATGAATTTTATATTCTTTTTCTGACACAGTTTATTATTTCAGTTCATAGAACAGCTGAACTCTCTGGAAAACACTGCCCACTTGAGTAGGAAAACATATTTGAAACCATAGGTTTATTGGCTTTGTATATGTCCAATTGAAATGTGAAATATTTCATCCATATTCCTAACAAAGTCTGGCTTCCCTTCTCAGGTTCTAAACAATGACACAGGAGTTTCATTAAAATTTTGTGGTTTCATAGTGACAAAGCACCAAGAACAAAATAGGATGGCTGAACCTAAACTAATGCAGTTTCACTGAAACCATAAGGATTGTTGGTTTATAAACAATGCAAAATAATATATATGACAAAGTTCTCTAGAACCACATGGCTCCATCAGTAACAGAGCAGAATGGGAGTTTTTAATTTCTCATCAGTGGTTTTGTCTTGGGCTGTATATTTATTTGTCCTTTTAAGCTGGCAATTGCACAGATTCCATTTTCCTTTTCTTTTGCAAATGATAATCTCATGACAGGTGCAAAAAGTGCATAACCAGTCAAAATAAAATAGACATTTTTGTGGGAAAGTATTTCAATGTTTTTGTATTTCTACTGTGATAAATACTTTCGATGTTTACACAATATATTTATCTTAATTCCTACCATTTTGTTATTTGTGTTTTTTTATAATTTCTTCTTCACTCATGCAGTTAGAAAGAAAAGATAGACAGCTGCGTGCAACCATATATTTCATAGGCTATATGTCAGCTGATGAAATCTGGAGCATTTCCAAGCTTTGGGGCTCTGGTACAGATCCTCCTCCACAGCCTTACACTAACGCTTGACCAAAGCCTGCATGTACAGAAGTTCACTTTACCGCTGCAGAGGGGAAATAAAAGCACAGGAGTTGGGAGAGAGCTATCATATGTTTCAAAAGTGAACCAAAATCCCATGACTGTTGGAAGTAAACTGTCCTAGATCAGATTAGTTTCAGTGAACTTTCAGCAAAAGGTCTACAGATTAAGACCACAGTTACAGAAATTCTAACATAAAATGTTGTGGTGCCTGGGAAAGACCAAAACTTTGCAAACTATTATGGAGCAGAGAATATAGCCATACCTCTCCCAACGCAGAAGAAGAATCAGACTTTACCCTCTAAGTATTTTCTGATTCTGTGTTTTGGTTTTTTGCTAAAGATTACAGTGCATCTGTGGTTGGTTGTTTCTTAGCACTGTTTCAGTTACTCCAGTTCATGTTTTGGCAATGGCAAAGAAATGAGCCTCCACACGTGTAACTACCAGGTATCTCCCAAAAGTGTAAGACCAACAAAGATGCTTCTGCTTCAGAATGTAAAGGAGTAGCAAGAGATTCACCACTACATAGAGTCTGTGCTAAAACTCAACATGATAAAAGGGTAAATAGGTGAGAGTGATTTTACTTTTGGAAGAGAATGGATTTTATTTATGGGTTTTCAAAATTATTTATTATGCGAGTTAATGCTAGAAACATATATGTGACAGGTGTCAGTGAAGAGATTAAGTTCTTCTGGAGGAAAATAACAGCCAAAACATTCCAGCTTCAGAAAAGCCTTTCTGTTAAATATGAAGGACCAGATGGAGGCAACCACGGAGAACCAAAAATGGAGGACCATGGAGGCAACAAGAAAGAAATCCTGGGCTAATCAAACAAATTAAGTTTCACTAATTTTGTGGATGAAGCATTAAACAAATCAAATCAAGAAAATGAGTTACTTCATCTTTCGAGGGCTTCCTACTCTGATATTTGCAAGTTTAAAATAATTTATTAAAAAAAGAAAAAAGAAAAAAGAACAATCTTCACTGGAACTTCTCTAACAGAAGCTAAAAAAGTAACAGTGTCACAAAACTCTGAGCATCAAATGAGCTAAAGCAGCAGTAAGGAATTTTTAAGAATAGTTTTCATTATTAGTTGGTTTTGAATGTTGAAACATTTTAGAGACAGACAGAATCACTTTTTCACTTTACAATTGTGCTTTTCTTCCATCTAGCCACACACACATTAACAGCTATTAAGCTGTCAGATTAACCTAAGAAAACCTGGAGTGCCTTTTTTCATAAAATATGGTTAAACATTTTGTCCAAACTATTTGTGAATAAAATTTTAAAATAAAATGAAAAATAAAATAAAATGAAACTTAACTTCACTTTGTCTTCTGTGGATAAAATGCTTTAGTGTCAGAAATACATGGACGTACAAACTTTGGACAGAATTTCAAAGGTCCACAAATTCAAGGACAATTAAATGCCTGCAAGGTCTGAACAACAATCTGGAAGAATGCATCTCTTTCCATCAACAACAGAGAGAGTTCAGGGTATTTCCAAGTGCAGGTATTGCATCTGAATGCCTTAATTTGAATGCCTGATCTAGTTGTCTACATACTTTATGAAAAGAGAAAATGTCATATGAAAGGTAATCTAGTCTAACATCAAAATGTAGTCTATAAAGAAAAAAAAAAGGAGGAAAAAAATGTAGACAATAACGCAATTTCACCTCTTTGAAGTCATAAAACAGACTAATTTTAAATGTCTGTCCTTTTGACATTCTACTGAAAAGGCAGATATTTCTAACATTCCAACTGTTAAATAATTTTGATGATCTCACATAAGGGATACTCAGAACATCTTTTAGAATTCCAGAATTAACCTTAGAATTTTATTTTTACGAGTCTGACAGTTCAATAATTCTGATATATAAAGTAAGATTCTATAAAAAAATAATTTTAACCAAAAATGCTTCTGTTATAAAACTTTTGCTTATTCTTAGCATTATTAAGTTTTTGCTATCTCACCAATATTCTAAGATTTCATACATATGTTTAGGTATGTATAGGTATTTAAGTAATGAATTTAAGTTGTTAGAATTTGAAAATTAAAGCAGCAGCTGTATTGTTATAAAAACATAATAAAACCATTCCCACTTACAGGGAAATATTTTTCAAAAGAACAGGATCCATATAAATCTTTCTATAAAATTGTCATAGTGAACAGAGTGAAAGCAAAGCATTTCTACATATTGCACAGAATGAAGAGTGGGTGAACTTTTGAGGAAAGATGTACATATAACACAAGACAATGCAAAGAAGGAAAAATTCAAAGCACCAGACAAAGTGTGTGAAATTAGTGTAAACCACAAACTCTGACCTTGGAAAATCATGACAGAGCCACTCCACATAACACTGTGAAGAAAAGAATATCCTACTTGAAGTTGAAAAACTGCAACAATATTGTACTGAACAGATCTATGAAAGGATGTTGGTAGAGTGACAAAAAGTTTCTTGACCTGGAAAATTGTTGCAGTGCTATATAGCCTGCATAGAAAAAAAAAAAAAAAAGGCTACTTTAAGTTATGCATAGAATTGTGACATTTAGAACAATATATTTCATTTCCCTATTTTTCATAATCCATCACAGCAACATTAATAATAATATTTTGTGTGTATTTTTCTTTTATTCTACATGTGCTATCTGAAAACTCCTATTTTCTCAGTCAGCCTTCCTAGACAGAGGAGGCAGTGACACATATGCCTATAAGGAAAGAGCTGACAATCCTGATATTAACCTTGCTCATAACTTAGTCCTCTTGTTAAGATGTCTTTTACCTTGCCTCTTTCCCACACTAGCCTGTTAACAAAAGATCTGATATATTTAGAAAATAAGTAAATACTCAGACTTTTTGTTTTTAATTTCCATTACTAAATAAAACTTAAAACTAATCTGTTAAATGTTAATCTTTCCCTGCATGCTAGAAGAAGGATTTTTCCCACATGGTAAAGAAAAGGTATTTACCATCCACATAACACAGAACATCATACAAATTTGTATGTTAAAAACATATTACAGGCTTGAGAAATGGAGTAATAGGAACCTCAGGAAGTTCAACAAGGAGAATGCCAAGTCTGCATCTGAGGAGGAATAAGCCCAGGCACCAGCATACACTGGGGGACATGCAGCTGGAAAGCAGCTTTACAGGAAAAGTCCTGGGGGTCCCGGTGAACACAAAGTGCAATTAGACAGAGTGTTGCCAGCAGGTCGAAGGAAGCAATCCTTCCCCTCCACTCAGAAGTGGTGAGGCCATACCTGGACTCCTGGGCCCAGTTCTGGGCTCATCAATACAAGAGAGACTGGAACATACTGGATCGAGTCCAGCAAAAGGCAACTGAGATGGCGAAGGGCCTGGAGCACCTCTGCTTATGAGGAAATGCTGAGAGATGGAACGATTTAGCCTGGAGAAGAGAAAGCTCAGGAGGATCTTGTCAATATCTACAAATACCTGAAAGATGATTATATAGAAGACAGAGACAGACTCTTTTCAGTGGTGCCCAGTGACAGGACAAGAAGCAAAGGGAACAAACTGAAATACAGGAGCTTCCGTGTGACCATTAGGAAACACTATTCACTGTGAGGCTGTACAAGCACTTGCGCAGGTTGCCTATAGAGGTTGTGGAGCCTTCATCCTTGAAGATGTTCAAAAGATGTCTGGACATGGTCTTGGGTCCTGGATCTAGATTGAGCAAGAAGGTTGGGTCAGATGACCTCCAGAGGTCACTTCCAACTTCAAGCATTCTGTGATATTTTAAAAATATTAAATCAACTGCTGTAAAATTCTCAACTCTACGTGTAGGAGGAGTAAGTATCTATGATGCAGTAGAACATAGTGGTTTTAGGCTGCGGGAACAGACTGTGTTGCATTTGTGAAGATCTTCTAAAGGTATTGTTGCACTCAAAATATTGTTACAGGCAAAAAAGAACACCTTGTATGTATGTGGACTCTTTTTTGTTAGCTAATTCAAATATTAGTAAATAAAAAGAAAAAACAAACAAACAAAATAACCAAAAGGAACCCCAAAAATACCAACAGTTACTATTAGCTCTGTTACAGTTATGATAATACTTAGAAGTCCAAACTAATACAGAACAGCTTCAATAATTATGTCTTGACAACTGTTGTGCGAAAAACCATACTCATAACTGCCTCTTCCCTTTGGTGTTATGCTCACCTCTCTGGGTGGCACTACCTTTCCTCAAGCAGACCCATGGTGTGGTCACAGCAGGTTGCAAGTTCCATGTTGAGTATCTCCTCAGCCTTGGGATTGCCATGGGTCTATTTTTAAGTTTTCCTATCATAGTCTACTTCCTTCTCCTCAGTGCCCAGTTGAAGTGTGAAAGTTGCACAGGAGCCTCCTCCAGCTTCAGCTGACAGAAAGAAAAATTGTTTCTTTTGCCAGGACAGTCTCTGTCAGATTTTGTTATGGATGTCATTCACAGAGCTTCAGTTAAATAAAACAACTGAGGCAGTACATTAGAGAAAAGAGCAAGCTTATTTAAATTCTGTTTTTCAGAGATCTGCATCTCCACTGAAAAAGAGCTATGGGCTGGGAAGAGACTTACAAAGTACATATTATTTATGGATTATCAAATTCAGAGAAATCTAAATGTGGGTCTTCGGTGCAAGAGCTTCTAATATTAGCATAGTGTATTAGCATAGATAAGGTTCTATTCTAAAGATAACCAGAAGGCAGTGCCCTGGGCCAAAACATCCTTACATACTCTGTTTAGTAATGGGTTTATTTTATGATGGTTTCTGTAAAGTACATTCTGCTAATAGGTGGAAAATCAACAGTGTGTTTGCCAACTATTCCAACTGCCACAAACTGTAGATTTCTGAGATTAATTCTGTCCCTCTACAGGAAGATCGATGAACAATAAAAAGAGCAAACAATGAGAAAAAGACACTCAATGTTTTTGCCTACTTGAAAAAAAATGCTAAAATCATCAGATCATGTAATAGCTACATTTCATCTGAGAGTTTAAACTTCAGTTTCATATCTGCTTGCCATCATGATAATCAAGTTGAGTTGTGCTAATCCTTGGGAATGATTAATGGGCAGAATTTGACATGTACTTAGTGGAAATCCTTAGAGGTATAAGATGTGGCACAAATTTGGGCTATCTTGGTGCATGGACTTGGAAGCCATAGCAAGATATACAAGAGATCAAGTGGAACACTTCGATTTTATGTAAGACTTGGGAACTTTCAGGGTCCAGTATACCAGGTCTCCTTCCTCTTTGCTCAAAAACATCCTTAGCCAGATAGAAAGATTTGTATTCTTTTAATCAATAGCATAAATAGTAGAAGACACATACCAATGCACCAGATACTCTTCACACCTGTACTCATATGTACATCTACACATATATTAACATATATTCATATGCAAAACTGCATGTAAGTCTATGTATATGCTTATACTTATGCTTTTGTACTTAAATACATTGCTGTAATTACACACAAAAATTGAGAGCATGCTTTATATTTCTGTGCAATCTGTGTTCTAAATTAAAAAAAAACAATTAAATAATCTAATAATAAAATAATTGAGATTTGCCAAATTGAGCATGCCAAAATAAGAATAAAAAGTATACGTTCTAATCCTTTAATTTAGCTGATGAAACCCTAGCTTTTCAATATCTTGACTTTTCCATGTTAAAACACCATTGTACTTATGGTAGATACTTAATTCATTACTTGTCTTGCTCCAGGCATCATTGCAAGAGAAAATTAATATACTTTTCTTTTCATGTCAGGGTAGGCTTTTAAATTTTTTAAGTTATTTGTTTATATTTGTAATACAGTAATATGGATATTTCTTCTTCTTAGAAATAAAATTAATTTTTACTGCTAATTACAGCAGTAACATATGCTTACATTTTTGTGAAGAAGTACACATTCTGAAAATTGGGTGTGGAAAGAACATAATGTACACAGTCCTGTAAGTGTTTTGGAGAATGCCAATCTAATGTGTTCTTCCTACCTATACCTCTCTAATTTCTGCATAAATATTCCCAGTCCCTTTCTCCATATCCTTTCACTTACAGCATCTTCAGCTACCAAAAGTTGTGATGAGTAAGAGAAAAAGCACTTGTACACTAGCTTTTTTCTCTAATATGTACATTATAGCCAATCTACTCTCACTTTCAAAAGGAGTAGATGCATATAAACCATCTCTGGCATAATTTTGAATAAAAAATTGGATCTTTGGGACATGGCCACAGGAGTCCCTAATGCCTAGGCATCCCTAGTGCCTAATTGTTATCTTGATGAGATAGCTCCTGGTATACCCAAAAGCATATGAATGTTTAATGCTGTTATGAATAACAATATGAATAAGATAATATTGTATAAACATATATATATATACCTTCATATCATGAATAACAAATTATATATGATTCATAATCTGTGTAAATTATAGGAATCGGGATGCACACAACATGACACTGAAGGGTAAAATTTCTGAAGTTATTTTTAACAACAGATACAGCCAACCTCACATGACAAAGCTGGGTAAATTTCCTATAACACAAAAATATTGACATCAGATACAGATGAAGATAAGATAATCCATTCTATGGCAGAGTAAATACCTTAGAGTTTTGCTACTTTGTTGTAGACCAACAAGGGGGAGGAAAGC
Source organism: Coracias cyanogaster (assembly GCA_033124195.1). Taxonomy (NCBI): domain Eukaryota; kingdom Metazoa; phylum Chordata; class Aves; order Coraciiformes; family Coraciidae; genus Coracias; species Coracias cyanogaster. The sequence goes on from JAVSBS010021324.1 coordinate 55,682, forward strand.
TGCACAAAAAAAGTCAGGACTACTATTCCCTGGTTGCAATATGATTACAGGTACAAAAACCTATAGAATAAATAATTTTACATGTCAGTAGATTTATTAAGAAGCAAGATTTTATAAACTTTCAATCAAAATCAGTACAATAGCATTTTAAAGACTGCCTTCAATGTGTGTCTCTTTCCTCTCCCAAATAATAATGATAGTATCATATTACTGTCCTTACAAGCAGCATGAGAAAAGTAGATTTTATTAAATAACAATATGTAAGAAATTTTTAAATATAGGCTGTGCTTACACTAGTAAATACAATGTGCTCAGAACCATTCCCTGGCACAGGAAAACCCTCATCCTCTCTTCTAACCCTCATCCTCTCTTCTAAATTCTATTAGCTTCCAGTAAAGGTAGTCATTCTCTTGTAAGAAAATGAGAAGTGGCCAAAAGTATATACCCTTGGTTTGCTCTTCATACATATACAAGGAAGCATGTGGTATCCAGAATATGAACTATGTTAATTTCTTGCCTGATATCACGAAGAAAAAGTGGAAGAGGCTGTCATGGAATGGTCTCTATACAAAATAACACTGACTAGGTGGATCACTGAGCATAGTCCCTGATAATGCAACACCAAATAATCTATTTTCATATATTTATTAATCTCAGAATTAGAAGTAATAAGGTTTTTTAGTCTCCATTATTCCTACTTTGTAAGACTCCATTCCAGACTCTTCCTGCTATAATGGTTATGAAGTTTCTTTTAACAGAAATATATTAGTGTCCAGCATATCCTCAATTGTTACTGGTAATTGTACCACCAGCATCCTTTAATTAGGAAGCTATTTTGCCTTTCCCAGAGTTTACAGCTGATGGAATTTTTTTTCAGACACTCTCTAATATTGTAATATAAGATGTCTGGAACTTTCTATTATTTCAGTAATCCCCCATTCAATTCATGTCCTAAAATTATTTACTAGAATAAAAGAACTATATATTTGAGTCCAAATAAAGCCTTTCCAAGAAGCTGTATGGAACTCTAAAACCTCCTCATACAGGAAGGAAACACAATACCGAATGTTATAATGAGATCCCATTTTCTTTCTTTGCAGCTTGTATTAATATTCCACTGGGCAGCACATCACACTCCTACTACTACTTTTTTTCTCCATGATAATCAGTGACAAACTCCCTGGGAGCATCAAGTTACGTCAGGGAAGATTTAGGTTAGATATCAGGAATAACGTCTATGCCGAAAGGGTTATCAAAGACTGGAACAGGCTGCCCAGGGAAGTGGTTGAATTGGCATCCCTGGATGTATTGAAAAGTGGTCTAAATAGGGTGCTCAAGGATATAGCGTAGAAGTGGGCCTGGTAGAGACAGATAATGGTTGGACTTGATGATCTTAAAGGTCTTTTCCAACCACAGTGGTTCTGTGACTCTGTTCTCTTTACTTGCTTTTGCAGACCCAGCGCTCCTTTCTTGAAGCTACTGTCACAGTAAGTTTAATTTTATTCTGTATCTTCCTAAATGTACTTATTCCAAACATCTTGTGCAGGCAGCTCATCACCAGCTCTTGATTGAGTTCAGTAGTTACAACATTTAACCACTTCACCATGACAAAAAGAGTGAGAGAGTTAACTGCAACATACATCTCTACCTGTATTGTAGCACAGCAAATACATTTTTAAAAAACTTCTTTTCAGCTGTGTGATCACAGATACCAATACTTTTATTTCATTTCCTCAAACTTGCCCAATATTTTCTGAGCAACATCTTGATTGCTGGTACATTATTGATATAACTGAAGTGCTGGGGCCTGAGTTGTGGGCCCTGAGTTTAAGTTGACCTGTAGATGAGTCACAACCTAGCAGAATGTTTTGGTTTTCTTATTGGCTTCATGTTACAGAGGCAGAACCTGGCCCACATGTGTCTTTGTGGCTCAACCCTCTCCCAGGTGGTTCTGGCTGGGGTGGTGGGCATGGGGTGGGTTAAATAACCAGGGCTACTTTAACGACAAGTTCATCAGTCAGAGGAGCTTCCTGTTGGGTGTGGCTTCTATTGGGGCTCTTTGCATCTTGCTGAGCTCTCTCAGTGGTGTCCTTCCATGTGAAGGGCCATTAAGGGAGCCATCTATGTTCACTGTTTCCAGCAGGCTATGCAGGCACCACAGTGGGCAGTGGAGGAGCTGGGCCCACAGGAACCTATGGCAGGACTGTCTGAAAGAAGATATCCGAGGGGATGTTGCCGAGTTCAACACTGGCCTGTGTGATCAGGCTGTTGATGGTAGCATAAAATGTTCATGGCTAAACCAGCACAACAATAACTCTGTATCATCCACATTTCATAATGAGAAACCCATTGGCTGAAATGGACTGGTTTTGAAAAATATTATGAGTAAATTCAGTCCAAGCCCAAAATTTCCCTTTAAGATTCCTTGGGGTTTCCCTTTGAACCAAGTTGAAACTGTCAGAGTATTGGGAGGAAAAAAAGCAATTCTCTTTATGTTGCGGAAAAACTGTATGTAATGCACAAAAAAAATAATTTCCCTCTATAATGCAAAGGTCTCCACTGGAATACCATGTTTAACTTTGAGCACTGTGCTACAGAAAAGGCAGGCACTAATCAGACAAAGTTCAGAACAGAGCAGTAATAGTGATAAACAATCTAGAAAAAAATCTCTAGAAGAAAAGTATGAATTAAATGAGTTTCCTTTATTTAGAATGGAGGAATCTTGAAGAAACAAAAAATAACAATGTTCATATATGCTAAAGTTTGTCACAAAAAGGAAGGTCCTCCATGTCTATGGAGAACAGAACAAAATGGAACAATCTAAAATTTAAGAAAAATTTAATTAGCTGTAAGGCAGGGTAAGCACTGGAATAAGAACGTCTGGGTTCTGTTAAAAACAAGACAAGCATTTACCAGTTCAGTTTCTATGTTTAGGAACACTAAGCTGGAGTCCATAAACTTGTGAGATGTCCCCATGAATTATCTCCTATTTGTTTATGATTCTGGAGGCTATTATACACTCTGCTTTATGAAGACTTAATGTACAAAGCTTATAAATACATTCATGTATATGTATTCAAAGTACTTAGCAGAAGATGTCGAAGTCTCTCAGAAAAATTAGATCAATTAATAAATAACATAATAGAATTAAACATTTAAATGGGTTTAATATTAACTAAAAATGCCTAATAAATTTTAGGAAAAGGGTGTAATCACTGTGTAAGACAGGAAAGCAAATAGTGGTTTATAACTTGGACCTAATTTATTTATTTGCCTTCAAGTATAGCTTCCTAGAGAACAAGAATGATCCATTCCAACAGGCAACATATCAAGCAAACATGGTGAGCGTGGATGAACATGAAGCTCCTGACAGCTGAGAAATGAAAAGGAAATGTACAGATGGTGGAAGCAGGTACAGGCTACATGGAAGGGATATAAAAACACTGCCCGATCATGTAGAAATGAAGTGAGGAGGGCCAAAGCTCAACTGGAGCTAACACTAGCAAAGGAGGTGAAGGGCAACAAAAAGGTTTCTCTACGTACGTTGTCAGGAGAAGGAAGGTCAGGGGCTGAGTGGAGCAAGGGACATGGTAACAAAAGTAATGAAAAAGGCCTTTTCCTAAAGGCCATGTTCTATGATTCAAAGGTTCTGAACATATCAGTAAAGAGTATTTGAAGTAGTAACCAAAGTTAGATCAGAATATTTTAAAAGAAATTGGGCTAAGATCATCAAAATAAACAGTGAGAAAGCTAATATCTGAATTTTAAAAAACCAACCAACCAAACAAAACATGGCAATAGTTATCTACATTAGAAAAGTATAGTAAAATTATTAAATTTCCTATACAATCACAGAAAAATACAGATTTCATGCTGGAAGTCTTCCAATGCAAGCTCCTCCTCAGACCAAGCTTAACTGCCACATTAAGGGAGGTTTCTGAGGGCTTTTTACAGTTAAATTTTGGAAATCATCAGGGATGAACATGCCACAGCCTCTCTAGGATACCTGCTCTGGGGCTAAGTAATTTCCAAGGTGAAGACTTTTTTTTCCTCATATCTACTTGTAATTTTCTTTGCTGCAAATTTTCACCATGGCCCTTACAATGTGTGCCTCTGAGGATAGTCTGGCTGCATGTTCTTTACATCCCTTCAGATAGCGGAAGATTGTATCTAGGTACCTCTTCTCTCTTTAATGCTTTCTTCTGTAGTGTAAACAAGAATCTCATCTCCTCTAGCCTCTTCTTGGACATTGTATTCTCCATCCCCCTGACCACCTTAGTGACCCTCTGCTGGACTTTTTCCACTTTTTTGCTAGAGCTCTCACAATAGATAGACAAAAAAGGAGTATGGCAGTCCACAGGCAGCTTCACAGATCTTGAATAGAGGAGAAAAATATCTTTCCTTGACCTGTTGCCTACAATCTTGCTAATGCTAATGGTGAACCTTCATCATCACAACAGTGTGCTGCTGTTTCCTATTCAACTTGTTCTCAACCAGAAAAACTAGGCCCCATTTTTTTCCTTCAGATATCCCCTTGAGCCTGTTGTTCCCAGTATATGCGAATACAGGAGTACTTTTGTTTGCTGGACCTGGAGACATATAATATATTCTTTTCTGACTGATTTCAGAATGCCTGGATCTCACCCGGAATCTTGGAAGCCAGGAAGAGAGGAAAGAAGTTTGGCAAAAATGCAATCAAATGTGGTTAAGTAAGTAACACATACTGAATGTTCATCATTAAATGTCTAAACTCTGTTTATTTTCAAAATGAGAAATCAGATTTCAAGTTAATAGCACTCTTATTGTTCAAATAGGTACTGCTTTTTCTACAGGATTGTTAAGATTCAAGAGCATGTGCAAGCTGGGTAAATTGCACCAGCATTTTTCTCATTTAGCAAATTAAATCATATTAAAATCACTGGCAAAGTGCCTTTGTAATATTTTTGCTATCTGGGCTTTTTCCCTTTTTCTTTGTAAATGTTTTTGGTGTGAAGCTATGTTGTTATGTGCCAACACAGTAGTTCCCTCAGTCCTCAAAGAGCAGACATATGTTGGCACTTATCCATCTCTAATTTTGTCAGAGTACTTCACTTTCTCTCACAGTGTTCTTCCTGGAACAGATCTTTGCCAGCAACTGACAAAAAAAAACAACTGGAAATGAAAAAAACCCCACAACTTTCAAGGGTAATCCCTATCAGCAGCATTACTTGACTATGATCCTTGCCAGAAATTGTCCCTTCTGCCTGCAGATATCTACATGGGAACCCTGCTGTTTTTATTACTGCTGCCATTAATTTCAGTGCCCCAGTTGTCCTGGAATTTCCATTCAAGCCAATTGTTTGTATTAAGCTAGTTAGGAAAAGCAGCATTGCTGCAATTGAAATGGTCCTGAATTACTTTTCATAATTTTGTGCAGGTATGCAAACAGATACATAAGATGTGGTACAGAGGTTTAAATTGCTCTAAAACAGCTACTTTAAAAACATAAAGGATTCATGTGTACTACCCGAGAGAAATGGTATCGACAAAGTTCTTTCAAATATAAAATTACTAGAATGTCCTAGAGCCTGACTCTGTGTTCTTTACCCTCTCCCTTCAGGTATTTACATTAATTGATAAGATTGCCCCATGGTCCTTACCTTCTCTAGCCTAAAAAGCTCCAGCTCTCTCAGCTTCAGTTTGTATGACAAATGCTCCAGCCTCTTCATCAGCTTTGTGGCCCTTTGCTGAACTCCTTCCACACCTCTTTCATACTGGGGAGCCCATGCTTGGACAGAGCACTCCAGTTGTGTCTCACCAGTGCTGCTGGCAATGCTCTGCCTACTGCACACCGGGACACTGCTGGCCACCTTTGCAATAAGGGTACACTGTGGGCTTATGTTTAACTTGTCTTTTGTTTACGGTCTCCAGGAGCTTCTCAGCAACCTTTCTGTATAGTTATCCCCCAGCCTGTAACAGTGTATCTGTTTATTCCTCACCCGAGTTATTTAAATTTTCGTCAGCCTCATTGTGAATTGACTAATATTTCTTTATAGTAGAAAAGGTGTATATACATATTCTGCAATCATTTTTTCTTAGACAACTTTACGACTTTACAGTGTCTGATGACTTGAAAAATTCAGCTGAAGTATGAGGCATTGGCAGTTGTTTGAACTATAGGTCTTGCATATACCAAGAGTTTTTCAAAATGGTTATATTATTTTGGAGAATAGATGTTTAAGTATACATTACATTAAAGGCATACTTTATGCCGATATACATAGCCTGCTCCAGGTTTAGGGAAAAAAATATTCAAACCCAGCTAAACTGATTTTGAATGGAAAATGGGATTATAATTGAGTGTTTTGCAAGATCTCTAGTTTCTCATTTTAAGCTTCCTGCTAAAAATCTTTTTACCGACCTGATTATTAAAACTAAATTGTCATATTTGCACTACTAAGAGAATCTTATGGAACTGGAACGAATGACACTAGCTAGTGTGTTCTTGAATACTTCTGAATTCCATTTTCAAAGAATCACAGAATGGTAGAGGGCGGAAGGGACCTCTGGAGATCATCTCGTCCAACCCCTCTGCCAAAGCAGGTTCACCTAGGGCAGGTTACACACAAATGCATCCAGGCTGGTTTTGAAAGTCTCCAGCGAAGCAGACTCCACAACCTCTCTGGGCAGCCTGTTCCAGTGCTCTGTCACTCTAGGGCATTTTTTAATGCATATTGCATCATCTCAAGAATTTCCTTTAGAAAATATCACAATACTTTCAGTCACTTGCCTACATGTTGCTTATAATGCACTTGACTATGTGTTTTTATTAAGAACCTTTCAGTATATTTCAGGGGTAGATCTCATCTACTTCTACAAAGAGGTCAACAATCATTACCTATTAAAAAAAATCTTATTTTGTCACAACTTTGAAAACATTCCACAAAACTAGTACTAGTACAGTATTTTCCTACTACACTGAGGAAGAGAAGGAGGTAGGAGTCTGACAAAAGTTTAGATAGCTGAATGAAAGTATTTGGCACCAAGGAATTCAGAAGTGTAAACAGCCTGTATTTTATCAAATATTTCAAATCACTACTTACTGCATGAAATTTTCAAACACTCAACTTTCTGCGTAGAGTTGAAGGAAAAACTCAATATTGTTAAAACTGTTGCACAAATTAGTTAAATGACCTGTTAAATTATCTACTAGAGATCTTCGTCCTTTACCCATGTTTTTCAATTAGAATTTTGAGGAAATTATATGTGCATTTATATGCAAATTAAAATGTGAGTTGTATAATTCACTTAATGACATCACATAAAATACTATTTTGCTTTTTATTTGCATCTCAATGCAGGATTAAAAAACAAATATAAGAGCTCTGTGAGACACCTATGTTACACTCTGATAACTCAACAAATGTACCAGTATTACATTATCCTTGAAATTAGCCTCAGTTATAAAAAGTCTTGGTTTACACATCGCTGTTCCAGGCTTGATCCTCTTGAAAACTTTGGAAAGACTTTAGGTTTCTATTTTGCATTCAGAGTTAGTGGGAATATAATGTAAATTACGGAGTTAAATTGTACCTAGACTTTAATTTTCCTTTTTTGATGGCCGTGGTTTTGAGCTGAGAGTTTTGGACACTAATTTCTCAGCAGATATGAAAAACTTTAATTAATTCAGAAATGCTGATGATATCATATGTAGTAAATGTCTCCAGAAGCATGTAATTTATCATGTTCCTAGACAGTTCCTCTCTGTGAGTGTTTTATTACTTTCATATGTATTTTATCCAAACCTTTTTTATCACAGATCAGACTCCTGAAGCATTTTAAGATATAGCTACTTTAAGTGTCTCTTCTCTCTCAGGAGTATTATTATCTTATAATAAATACACCTCTTGCAGTCCTCTTCTTACTAATACAGGAGGGGGTTTACACATAAAAGTAAATTACTGTCTTCATTGAAAACTGCCAGATAAGGTTAGGATATTTCACGAGATATTGTGAAAGATTAATTTAAAACATTTATGCAAAAGTCTAAGGTATTCACAACGCTTCTGGAGCCTGAGCACTTTTATTTTATATTTTAAGTGTTCAGTCTGGTGCCAGACAACAGGAAAAGAAAAGATTGTGATTTTACATCTTCACCGTACATCAGTCTAACCTCAAAAGTCTTTTGATTGCATTAATAGTTCACAGCTTTAGAATATTTCTATGTCATTTTAGAAACAAATTTAACAACAGAAAATAGAGGATATCGATTAATAGCTACAAATATGCATATTTTTTAAAAGCCTTGAAACACCGTTAATGTAAGTTAAAACTACAATTTTCAGTTTGCCATAAATAAATAATGCAAGTGAAGTTAATATATTTCTCTGATTTTTATGGTTTTTATTTTAAATAACTGAGTCAGTTCCTCAAAATCGATGAAATTATTTCACTATCTGAACTTTTACTCTTTTTTGCTATTAGAATAGCATCAGTCCTGCGCCAGCTAGTGTACTGAAAAGATAGATGAAAAAGGTTTTTACTTTAAGCACTGTATGACCTAAGGCTTTTCCCCTCCTATTGGATAAGGTAAGCAATCCAGCTAACTCGAACAAACAATTAAATCACAGTATTTTCCTTTGGGTGATAAAGTTCTATTCTGTAAAAGTCTGAATAAAACACTGGACTTTCAAACAAACTGCTTAAGGATCTGGGAGATAAAATATAGTAAATAATTTTGAATACATTAAAGAAAGCCTCCAAGACATGAAGTTAATTCCACAGTTAGAAGAATATGGAAGTGGCATTGTAAAAGACTTTTGAGAGTTTTACTCTACTACAGATCATATAATCAGTAGATTGGGTGAGTAAAGGGAAAGACAGGGGAGGTTATCAGGATCCTGCCCTGAATAGAACAAAGGAGGAAAAGGTAAAGGAAAAAAAAATAAGAGAAGAAAAAAAGATGAAAAGCTGGAAAACCCAAAACCCTTAAAAAAGAGTAAGATCATATTGAACATTAATAGGAAGAAATCATACATCCCATTTTGAAATGTCCAGACAGATTTCTGGCTGAAATATTAAATCAGCAGATGTATCAAAGGCCTTCAATTTTCCCATCAACATAAGATCATGAGTAGGAACAGCCAACACACATTTCCTGAAAATAGGCATAAGATTCAGTTCACCTGCAAACCCTATGATAGGATACCTTTATGTAACAGACATGAGAACTATGCTAACAAAATGCAGACATACAAATATCTAGATGTGGGAGGAAGCAAACCACAAAGAGCTGCTGAGACATCACAGTGATTTGCCATGGGAAATACAAACAGCATAACTCTGCCACAACACTGTTCCAGCCTTTGAACTTTCTTTCAATCCTCTGCCCATAGTCTCCTCAAGATGGAAGTAAAGGTTTTACGGCTCTTGGTGATGTACATATTTTATTATATGGTTCACTGAATCCAGAATTAAAGTCATATTTGTACTCAAAGTCTCATATATGCATGTATTGAATAGTGAGTTGTCCTCTACGCAATCTACTAGAGGAATATTTACTTTCTACAGTACTCAATTACACAAAATTTTTAAAATATAATTAGCTTAATTTTATACTTCCATATACTACAGTGAATTTGTGGCAGTAACATCATTCACAGAGTAATTATAACTGTAGATGTTCAGTAACTATACTTTCCATAGTATTCTAGATTTATTATTTTGCTAATCATAACCATACCACAGTTTCTTTCAAAACTTCACTATGTATCTGCAATATATAAATAGATTGCAAAAAACCAGTTTTATATTAAGTTTGTGTCATCTTAAATCAGTGTAATTCTAACATGTTTAAAGAAGCATTATTTAATTTAATCTTACTTTGCACATGGTACTTTAAGACTGCTAATTCTTAAGCTTTCTTCATAAAAGATTTCTCTCATTTTCTGGTGCACATAAAATCGGATTATTTTTTCCTATTTGATATTTGTCATAGATTTCCTTTTTAAATAATTGAACACCAACTTGTGTCCAAATGCAGTAAGTTATTTTAGAGCCATCTGTGTTCTTTCAATTCCATTTAAGACATCTGAAAGAGTATTCCAGAGTAATCAGACTTAACACTGTGGCTAAATCACCATCCAGCCCAAAAAAGCAGAATTAGCTAATCATAAAACATTCTTGCTAGAAGATTAGCTTAAATGTGCATTGCACAGTCACTTTTTTCTATGATTTCTTTAAATCACTTTGATACAGGTTAAACTTTTCCCAGAAATTTTTGAGCCTATTTCTTTCTTCTTTCACGAACAAAATGTTATACATAATGCAATGTCTCTCCTTGTCTAAACAGTGAAATGAAGCATTTAAAAGGACTTTTTATGAGAATTCTACAAGCTTCAGTTCCTGATTATGAGGTTCACTCTACCTCTTCCACTACCATTGCTACCTAATGAATGAAGTACTATCTTTCAAAAGAATATATCATTAAGAAACACAGAATATTTTGTTCTATCTCCAGAAGATAAAAAATATTAATTTTTGATGATGGTAGCATGACACCTATTTCTACAGCTAAAGCCAAGTGGCAGTCCTAACTAGCAGGTACAGGATCTAAAGAAGCTTACTTGTAATATATTTATTTTCTGGTAGCTAAAGCCAACACTGGGGATAACCCAAACACGAGATCACAAATAATAACAACAAAATCTTCTGTTCTTGGTGGATGGAATTCCACTGTATTAGTGAGAAAGTAGGTAGAATCCACACTACAAAACATTACAATGAGGTAATATCTTTAAGGGATGGACCAGACCACTTTATATTGCCCATCTCTCCAGTCAAGGTAAGATGATGATGTAGAAGAATAAATTAAGTAGTTTAATTCACAGCAAAGGAATAACAGACTCATCACTTATTTATAACAGCTTGTCCCCTAGAACATCTGCCTAATATCTGGATGCTGGTTTCATGCCATTAACCCATAGTCATAAACTCAAAATTTCCATTAATACCAAAGTCCCAGTATAGGATTATGTTATAAGAAAAAGAAAAGAAAGGAAAAAAAAAAAAACCTGTATGTGAAACTTTAGATCTTCACTTTTCTCCCAAAGCTCAATGTCTCTACATGTTAAAGATTAATTCAGGCACACCTCTACATGTATTAAAAAACCTATTTTCAGACACGTTGAAAATACTAATGTCTGCATGACAGACATCAAATTCCTCCAGTTCATTAATTTTTTTTTTTTCAATAAGCTTAGGAAATATTTATGCTGTGAAGAAAACTAGAAGTCTTTTAAACCTGTTACAGTAACATATCCAGGGGATTTTCTTAATTATCCCTCTAAAACATACAGCTGGGTACCCCCTAACATGTAATCTGTCCTATTTCATTGATCCAGATTTCAGTGGATAGGCTCACTGGATTTTCAGTTCCAGGTGGAAATTATTGAATTCCATGGAGTTTAAAAGTATCAAAACTTTTTTTTTTTTTTTTTTTTGGGGCACATTCTCCTAGCTCAGTGAGTGCTCTTCTAGACCATTCTTAAATCCTTCTTTCAAGGAAAAAAGGCCTTCAGACCAGCCAGTAGCATTTTATCAAGAGCGGAAATGTCTGAATATCATTTGACAAAGTATTATTATAGTCTTTTGAATGTAGAAAATTATGTTCTGTAGAGCATATCAGAATGACTATCAGTCTGCTTGGCATATGAGGGACATGTAGAAATTTTTACTGATTAATAAGTCTCCTAAAGTCTTTTTTGTATAGGGAAGATAGTTATCTGGCTTTGCACATGAACATTTTCACTGTTTTTCTGTTGTTTTTTTTTTAATTGTTAGGTTGGGTTTTTTTGGTTTTAACTACAGTTTTAATTACCTCCAAGCACTACAGTAATAGGGTTTTTGTTTTATATTTATTCATTAAAAATTAACAGGAAGGTGGGAACATTTTCCTCTTATTAACAACATGGACATGAGTCTTTTTTTTTTCATTTGAACCATTCACTGTCAAAAGATTTATTTAGATTTATTAAATAACAGATGATCATAACATCTGCATATGCAGAAAAAATGTATCCTTGGAAACTTTAATGAAACATAAATTAAATATAGCTGAAAGTGAAAGACAGCTACTTTGTATAATTCCTGCAGCACTTTAAAATGACGGTGCAGTTAATCAATTATGAGTTACAATGCAAATCTTATATTAATTCATGTGACATGTACATTAATAGCTAATTGGAACATTGTGATAAATGCTACTACAATAAATATCACGAATTAATGAATAGGGCATTATTTTTTCACAGTTTATGACCAAATGATGGGTTCTATGGATTAAATAATCTATTGATCCTTTAATGTCATGGACTATCATGCCTATTTCCAAAGTGTAATGTTTGTCTTTGACAATGACAAAGAGAATTGAGACTGAGTTAGCTACCACTCAAGGACTCTCCAAACTAAGAATCTGGGGGAAGGGGATACTAATTACAATAACATATCCCTCCTGCACAATCAAGTGTAGTAAAAGAATGGAAAAGTCAGTACCAAGCAAGAGTCCTTTCAGGGAGGCAAGTATAGTCAGTACCTGTGCTTGAATTTTATTTTAATCTGATTGAATTATTTTAACCAATTACACATGGGATAGTTTTAGTCTTTCTATGACTTCTTTTGTCCTTACAGAAAATGAAAAGGAAAGGCAAAAGGAAAAGGAAAGAAAGAAAAAGGAAAATAAAATTAAAAGGTAAGGGAAAAAGAGAAAAGGCGTAATGAAGACAACGCTGGTCCCTTATATTTTTGTAACAAATTCAAAAGAACTTTATTAAAAACTTCATGAATTTTATTTCCTGGAGAGACAACCCACCAAGCCACTCTATCACCCCCTCCTTTCCTTCCCTTCCTCAGCAGAGCAAAAAGAAAGGGGAGGAAAATAAGATGAGAAACAAAAAGTAGTTTAATAATAATAGAAGCAAAG
>JAVSBS010021325.1:0-17328 GCA_033124195.1 Coracias cyanogaster
CCCCCCCCCCCCCCCCCCCCCCCCCCCCCCCCCCCCCCCCCCCCCCCCCCCCCCCCCCCCCCCCCCCCCCCGCGGGTGGTGGAGAAGGTAGAAAGCAAATGAACAACTTAAATTTTCATCAGGCATACGGAAGAATAAACACAAAGTTTCATACCAGATTTAACCAATATAATTGATTAATCTAAATACCATGTAAACTTGCCCCATTCTCAACACAGAAAGAGGGTAAAAAAAATATTGACATGAAGGTAATTTTAAAGTCAGGCAGAACTTTAAAGAACTGTATTTACAAAGTGCCTTTGGGAGCTATTGCTGAAACTTTCTTATTGCTGAGCATCATTTTGCTTCTATGCATAGATATACTCAGGTCTTCTTTCACCTGAGAGATTTAGGGTAAATCTTCAACATGACTATCAGCACTAGCTGCAGAAAAATGGAGATACTCATTCTAAGTGATCAGGTTCAGCAACCAGAAGTATAGTCACATTATAATAGATCATTTAGCGACACCATATTACCCTGGGTGGAGCTGTGTTTTATTTCTGATAATACTTACATTGAGTAGTTAAAGCTAACAACTGTTTATGCACACATCTTTTCAGGCAATGTATATTTACCCTTAGAACGCCCCTCCCAGGACCTCCATTCAGCATGGCTGCTATTAATCACAGCTGTCTCCAACTGATTTCATATCATTAATGAAGCCTCTTCCAGAATACTTCAGAAACACTTAGGAGGGTCATAATTTTTCTTATTCTGATGTAACTTTATTGATCCTCCCCTGAGAGGAACAGCACCCCTCACAGCTTTATGGGACCATTCCAACAATCTAAGAAAGATTTATATTACCCTTAAGGAAAAAGACATCAAGACTTGTTACTTGCATGCTGAGATTTTCTTTGAGATCTGAAGCTGTCAAAACACTGAACACAAGTCAGTATATTCCTGAGTAATGGAAAACACTGCAAAACTTTGTAGCATTATTAGGCTTTATGTTATAATTGGGTGATGCTTCCACTTAACATGCAATTTATTTTATTCAATATTGATAAGATTTAATGGATGATGTGTTTGATTCAGGGCTTTGATACAAATGTAGTCTTAATTAACAAGTGATATATTTGATGCAGTGAATAATGCATCTGATTTAATAGAGGATGCACTGTATCTGCAGCTGAAGGTGATTGGTCTTTTTAGTGAGAGATTAATTCATTTCAGAAGATGATGTATCACTTTCAATATGAACTAAATCAAATTTATAACACTTTTTCTTTCAGCATGCAAAGTAGCACAAGGAACAAGTTTGCCCTCAAGTGGACTTCAAAGGCAGATCATACCTCCGAGGCACCAGGCAGGTTGAATCAGTTGTTACTTCATTCATGCTGTGATAAGGTTGGAACAAAGTTCTAATAAGCCACTGCCTTCTCAATCAACCTTTGCTTTATTTCTAAGTAAAGATATATTGAATTTATTTAATTAGTGATCCCCAAAAGTGTAATAACCTTTGAATTAACAAGAATTAACAATACTAGTTGGAAGATTAAAGGTGCTTGGGACAACCTTGGGACATTGATGAGGTAATACAGAGATGAGGGCATCTTTAAGCATGTACTTAACTTGTTACTGTCACAAAAAAAAATATGGCAAATTTGACAGTATGTGCTTTTGTTTTATAAATTCATCTCACCAATACCCCTGCTTTTATATCTCGTAAAACTGGGAAACTGTTACTCATTTACTAACAGAAAGAGTCAACAGGAGAACTTCAGTTTAGATCACTGGAGTTCTCAACTCCTGTATATAGACAACTAGCCAAGTTTATCTCATTGAAGACACAGGAAGGCTATATGGAGTCAATATTCCATTTCCACTTTCTGTAATATGAAACGTCTGTGTTCACTTATTATTCTATCAAGGTTATTTTTCTGTTCACAGCCCCGTAAATTCAATACTCCATGCTTTTAATCTGATTTGTTGACAAGTGAAAATGACCCAGGTTCAAGACAACACCAGATAGTTTTTTAAATTATATATTTGGAACTAAAAAAGTATTAGGACATGCATATATAACCCACTGAGTATACAATGGATGTCATACTAGTATATAATATCCCTAGTAATTTAATTATAAACATCTGACTCTTTGGTATTTAAACAGGAAAATGACTGTTTAAGCACTATGCAGTTAAAGAATAATAAACCTTCTGGCATATTCTTCATTCAGCATGCTATACTCAAAAATAAGATCAAGAGATTCACCAGAAATGAAAAAACTATTCTGAAGTGAACTCATTTTGTATTTGTAAACATATCATGGATCTTGTTTATCTTGTAGATAAACATTCAGTTTACTGTGTAACAAAATTACAAGCTAGAAGTAAACCAAGAATAAATATTTTTATTTTTAATCCTTGTTTCAATTTTTCACCCAAAAGTAAAACCTTCCTGTTGATTCACAGCACCAAGGATAGCACTGGTAAAAGATTATAACTTTTAAAATATAACAATTTAAAAACAAAAAAAGATCATATTGAATCAGGTTTTCCCCAACATAAAGAGAATAAGTACATCTTAATGATGCTAAGGAAAGAAAAGATAGTGTATGAAGTAGGAACATTTACAAATAGAGTTTTTGACAGATAATGACTTATTTCTCAACCCAAAGACTTGCTGTGTTATATAAATGATTAAAAAATAATTACAAATTTCTATCTGCCCCATACCAACTCTTAACAGGGGATTTCAGATCACAAGAAATTGTGAGCTATCTGTACCTTAGCTGCCTATACGTATAGATTCAAGCTATTATGCTCTCCTTTTCAGCAATCAAAAGTACTAACAGCAACATTCTGAAGATAAGGATACTATGAAATGGCAAATGTATATTACATATATCACACATGGTAAATTATTCAAGGTGCTAAATAGAGTTAAGCATGTCTTGTTCCATTTCCCAGCTCATGGTGGCAAAAGACCACTGCAGGATTAAAAATAAGGAATGCTGACATAGAATTATCTACTTTCTGCTGTATGAGAATAGGAAAAAAGTAAATAGAGGTAAGAACATTTCCATGGAGTGTAAATTGCTTTTTCAGTTTTTAATGAAGTGCTATTTGTCCTCTTGATATGGCTATGGAAGCAAGAAAATACTACTCTTTCTAGGATTACAGAGTGTGTGGTCTAGTCTTGTTTATCTGCATATGCCGCCTACATAACTGCTTTTCCAGTGGTTCCAAATTACAATATTATAGTTTGGTGATGGATTAGAATAAGTATGTTGAATTCCACAGAAAGTCTCTTGTGCCTTCTTTTTGCTAGAAGTTGTCCAATTAGTAGAGAGCTGCTAGAGTTTACAATTTCAGGCCATTATTTAAGGTGGTAATCCATCAAAATTTAAGAAGAATACAGGATAGTGGTTTTCCAAATACTGGCTATGGACAAAGGATGAGGAAAGATAAGCTTTTAATGGCTGCAGAGAATGTCCACACAGCACAGGGACGTGTTCAAAGCTTCCTTGATATGTGATCCCCTGCCTTGGTTCAGGAGTACATCCTTCTCTTATTATGGAAGAAAGTAATTATTTTGGGATCCAAAAGTGGCATCTCCTGAGAACTGTAGTATCCCATGGTTTTTCCTTCTCAATAAGCTTGATAGGATGGCTTACTTTTGAAACAAGAGTACTCATTATAGTGGCAGATACTCTCTTCTTTAATTGTCATTGTTTATGATACTGATAGGATTTGAATTTCCTAGAAACTATATAAGGAAGGGTAGGTTATAGGCCACAGATCAAAACAAATTGAAGTGCTGGGGTCTGAGTTATGGGCTCCAAGTTGGAGTTGACTTGTGAATGAGTCACAACCTAGCAGAATGTTTTGTTTTTCTTATTGGCTTCATGTTCCAGAGACAGAACCTGGCCCACCTGTGCCTGTGCCCTCACCCAGGTGGTCGTGGTTGGGGTGGTGGGCAAGGCCAGGGCTACTTTAATCAGGAGCTGATCATTTGGAGGATCTTCCTGTTGGGTGTGGTTTCCATTGGGGCTGGTTGCATCTTGCTGAGCTCTCTTGGTGGTGTCCTTCCATATGAAGGGCCACTGAGGGAGCTACTCAGTCTGTTGTGTCCAGCAGGCAATGCTGGCACCACAGTGGGCAGTGGAGAAGCTGGGCCCACAGGAACCTACAGTAGGACTGTCTGAAAGAAGACCTCCAAGGGGATGTTGCTGAGTTCAGTATTGGTCTGTGTGATCAGACAACTTTTGACAGCATAATATGATGGTGGCTGAACCAGCACAACAGTCCTGTTCTCCCTTGTATGTTCCTCCTATACTGAAGTCTCTCTCTGCCACACATATGCCAATACTAGATCTCCAGAATCAAAACTGAGGCAAATTACAAAATAAAATAGACACATATAGTAAGGCTCTAAGTCAATGCCACCATTAGCAGGCACAAAACTGCCCAAGTCTGTCTCTGGCTCAGACTGGTAAACTCCTGACAGTAACATCTAAGAGCCCCTTCACATTGCTCCTGTTTTCAAGCGGATTTGCCTAATTTCCTTGGAATCTCAGTCTCTCTATTTTTTGCCTCCCAAGGGAGAGCTGGTTGCCTGTCATTTGAATTGCTTACAGCCAGGCTGGATGAAGCACATGAGAATATGCTGGGGGGAAAAATACTGCATATGATTTCTCAGCATTCTTGAGAGCTGCAGACAAAAAGGGATTGATGAAGCCAAAGACCTCCCTCTCACCATCCTTCAGTCCAACTCTTCATTCTGGAGGGGTGTCTGACCCAGTGGGCTAATCATCAAGGCACACACACTGGTGCACACAAATTTTCCCACGCAGAAAGGCAAAACACTGATTTTTCAAAGCACTGCTTCAAGAACTAGACACAAAAGGCCTACATGCTTTGGGCAGTAGGAGTAAAACCCTTGATTCCATCTTTAGCGGTACTTTAGTGGTTTAACTTCAGGAAGATGATGTCTTCCATATGTAAACGACACCAGTTCTCACAGAGCATGAGGAGACAGTGTTAAGTGGAAAGCTAGAATCACAGAATGTTACGGGTTGGAAGGGACCTCTGGAGATCATCGAGTCCAACCCCCCTGCCAAGCAGGATCATAGAATCTAGGGCAAGTTGCACAGGAACGCATCCAGATGGGTCTTGAAAGCCTCCAGAGAAGGAGACTCCACAAACTCTCTGGGGAACCCATTCCAGTGCTCTGGAACCCTCACAGTAAAGAAGTTCCTCCTCATGTTGAGGTGGAACTTCCTGTGCTCTAGCTTGTATCCACTGCCTCTTGTCCTGTCACAGGGCACAAGTGAAAAGAGGTGGCCCCTTTCTTCATGACACCCAGCCCTCCTATTTATACACATTT
Source organism: Coracias cyanogaster (assembly GCA_033124195.1). Classification (NCBI taxonomy): domain Eukaryota; kingdom Metazoa; phylum Chordata; class Aves; order Coraciiformes; family Coraciidae; genus Coracias; species Coracias cyanogaster. The sequence continues at coordinate 5,377 of JAVSBS010021325.1, forward strand.
AGATCCCCTCTCTGTACTTACTAGACCATCTCTATTTGTCTTCCTGTTGCAGTCTCTACAAAACCATTATCACCCAGATGTGGCCAAGGCAGCTGCTGTCCTGAACCAGTCACTGTCTGAGATGGAGGATGACATATCAGGACTCCTGGAGCTCTCAGCTTATGAGGTAGCATTGCTGTGCCTTTGTGAATGGTGGGAACCAGAGGAAAGGAGACTGGTTCCTGGATGTAATAGCCATGACCTGTTTGTCAGCCTTGCTGCTGGAGAGGGAGGTAGACTGACTTTGGGTTACCCAGAGCTGGGGCAAACCAGGAAAGTGTCAGTTAAATAACGGAGCATGAGGCAGCCGTGGTGACAGGGCTGGCTTTTATATAGAGGTTTATTTGCTGGATGTTCTGAGAGGTTAGAGCGAGCAGTGGTATCAGCCAGGGTGAAGAGCTTGTACTGAGTTTTGCCAATATCTTCTATTTTTTTTTCTTTGTAGCTTTTTGATAAAGAAGTAAAGAAAAAGGCTATTGATGTGCCCCTGGAGTTTGAGCAAGTACGAGGTCTGTTTGGGAAGAAAAATGATGTTTTTGCAGAGCACTTCACTTTAGATTGACATGATCTCTTATAAACGCATCTGCACAACTGACTGATCTTAGGGACATGCACAAAGCTCACGTGTTGTGCTCAGCAGTTCTGTCTTTGAAGTATCTCCATGTGATGAGAGCTGGACTGCTTGAGAAAGGTGCAGCCGCCTTCAGCAACCTTCGCCACTACCCATGGATGGACTTCCCTTTGTTTCTCACACTTGCATGCTGCCACCTGGTATCTGGGAGGGATTTTTTTCCTCAGAGCGAGGTTTTCTGGACTTACTCATTGCTGGGGTTCCAGCCCTTTTCTCCAAAGCTGCCGGTGCTGGCTGTGATCAGTGGCTGCATCGACTGACTGCGAGCTCTGGCTACTGCGCTTCTTTTCAGATGTGTTACTTTTATACTAGAGCTGACAACCTCTTTGTAGCAAGTGACATCAATACAAAGCTGTAAACACCTGATGATATTCTATTTTTTTATATACACTTTTAAACTCATGTCTTCAGAGGGATGTTTAACTCCTATGTACTTGTCTTAGCACTCCCACATTCGAGGCACTGAAACCTCCAATTTGTCAAAAACTCATAGATGATGCTCAGTAATTCCATCTGTGAAGTGTTGCTGATGTTCCTTCCTGTACATCCGTCTCATGCTGTCTCAAACCAGGACGTGCTGTAAGGTTGCATAATTCAAAATGCTCACGAGCTTTGGAAATGAGCATAATCCTGGTGATTGCTGTAGCTACAGAAGCCAACCAATGTGTCTAATCCATCATTTTTGCTTCACAATGGTAAGCAGCTTGAGGTAGTTTTGCTTGCAGCCTGCAAGTGCTGTAGGAGCTCTGGCCAGTGTGTTTCCAGGTTCTAATGAAGTTTTAACTAGTCCACTGATACTAAGTGATTTTGTTAATTTGGATATTTCATATAGTTCCAGAAGTCATGCAGAAATTCCTTCTAATGGGTGTATTTTCGGTTTGATTTTTTTTTTTCTGCCCAAAGGTTTTAAATTTGAGATAAACTCTTATTAAGAATGCAGATAAACTTTTTCTTAATCATTTTCAACAACTTAATGTTACCTCATTAGACTTTAACTCTGCTTGCACATTTTGAAATCATATTTTTTGGAGGAGAAAATATAGTCAAAAGTGGAGGCCAGTAAATCTGATTTCTGGCAGACAAGTCTAAGTCAAGGAAATCTGCAGCTGTCTTGGACAGTCTTTATGTTTTCTTCAGGTTTCTTCATGCTTTCCAAACAGGGACATGTCCTCAGAGTATAGAGCTCTACTGCTTTTTTCTTAATTTTTTCCTTTTTTTCCCCTAATGCTTTTGAATTCAGGTGGGGTGTTTTTCAGGATTCTTTTTTTTTTTTTAACGGAAGTCTCGCTATTTGTTGTTTTCTGGTGAAAAATCAATCCTTTCTCCTCTCTGGCCAGCTGGCTTTTCTTTTTTCTTTGACTTCTGGTATCTGTGGTAGGAAGGCAGAATGGTGAGATGATAACTTACAACTTGAGAGACCTCAATTCAGGTTCACCCGAGCCTTGTATTTCAGCTCTAAAATGTATCTCTCTATGTCATACGTACGTTTTGAAGTGCTCTGATGCTATAGTAATGAGGACAACATAGATGCCTTTGAAGGAAGGACGTAAGTGTATCATCTTTGGGATGAAATGAATGAATACATTGAATTTTGAAATGAATGAAATACATCCATTGAATACCTTTCTCTGCATCTTTGTTTTGCTCAGGTTGGCCCAGTTATATCTGTCTGAAATTGCTGATGGGCAACATCATTCATATCTTTCATGATATTGGCACTCCAGAGCGTTAGGATTCTTTTCTAATGCACAAGCATTAAAGCATTTGGGCACGGGGCAAGTCCAGGTCTCATGAAAATGAGGGAGTTTGGGTTTGTCTGTGTGGATGGAGGGTGAGCAGTGGGTCTGAAGGGCTGTGTAAGCTGAGCGCCTCTGCCTGGCGTCCTGGCACTGAATAAGGATCTCCTACGCGTGAGGTAGATTGTCTTGGTAGGGACTAGTGGAAAGTAGCAGCTTGTGCTTTCTGCTGTGGCCTGTGCTGCCTTGTGGGCAGAGCTTTGTACCTCTGAGACCAAGTGACCACAGACTAAACTATAATCAGTGCACTTGGGAAAGGGATGCCGCTGGAAATGGGTTCTGCTTTTTCCCAGGGTGAAGGTTGAAAGCACCAGCATCATCAATGTCTCACCAGCCGTGGATCCGTAGTACTGTGCTGCAATTAATGGTGACTTGATTAGAGCAAGATGCCATTTATTTTTTTCAAGTGCTTTCCCAGTGCCCTGTGTGCTGCCCACAGCAGCTCCTGCTGACATCGAGGAGGAGGATTGGGCTGACACTGGGTGTTCGCAGATCTCTTGGCACATTGTGGTAGCACTTAACTTCAAATCAGCGCTCCTGACCCGATGTGACTGAATGATTTTGTGGTGATGCCTGGCAGTCCAGGCACAGCTCTGCTCTGCTTGGAGCAGACCAGCAAACCACAGGCAGCTCAGAAGAGCTTGCAGCTTAACGCCTGGGTGCTCTTTAGACAAGCCTTGAAGGTCTTCCAGCGACTTCATCCCCCCTCTCTGATGCAGCACTTGCCTAAGCAGCATTCTTAAAACATTCCACCTGGTCTTTCATCAAGCTTTTATCTTTAAACTTTCACCTCCCTCTCCTCAATAGGAGGCATCAGGAAAAAAAATCAGCAGTTATAAATATTAAAAGTTTCATCTGCACAGACTGAACAACCCTTATCAGGCTGCACACCCGCTGCTGCTCCTGCTCTATGGGTCTCCACAGACTGCAGATTATAGATGCTTTAATCATGGTGTGTATTAGCTGGAAGGCCAGATTGAAGTACCAGGCAGAGAGTGCATAAGTCACTCCTGTTATTATTTGATTTTTATCAGATGTGGGGAGCGGGGAGAGGGCTGTTCTGGGGTTTGTTGTTGTTGTTGGGTTATTTCAGTGAGCATAAAAGATAGTTCTATGAGAACATTAACATAGTCCCCCAGCCTTGCCACCCGTCACTGCCTCATTCCCCCACCAGAGGATAGTGATAAGGTCTCTCTCCATTGCACTGGACTGCCCTTGCTTTATTTTCCTGAGCTTTCATTCATTTAAAGGCCATTCAGAGTCATCCCAGCCTGAAGGTAAAAGATGGAGCTGCTCATCAAGAGCATGATGAGATTTACCTTGTGAGTCAAAGGTCCAGGTGACTATGGTGTTTGCGTTAATCAGCTTAGATTCTGACTTCTAAGGTGTTCACTGGGGATAGAGGGAAGTGTACGTTTACATCTGTAAACAGATGGAAAAGTGCAAATGCCAGAGGAGACCTGGGGCAGGCTTGCCCCAAATGGAGGGATCTCTGCTCTGGGGCAGTCGTTGCTTGTCCTCTTCCAGCGCAGTGGGACATCCCTACACTTGGTTCTGGGCTGGCAGTGATCCTCCAGGAAATCAGGCTTGTTTGTGTAAAATAACTCACTTTTCACACCATACATTCAGGTATCTCAAGGGGGTTGTGGGAGCTGCCCAACACTCATCCCCTGCCTGTCCCCTTAACCACCTGGGAGGCCAGCTCTGCTCCTCTGGATTGCACGTAAGCTCCTCTCAGCTCAGGCAAAGCAGGTACAGGATCTCTGTTCGACTGACACCAGCCTCCTCTAGCACTGTCATCATCAATATTCATTAACTGAAGTCTGTTGGACTTGGAGATTTACTGCTATTCATACGCCAAGAGTCTCAGTGTAGTTGATGAAGGAAATTTTAGGTCTGTTAATAAAAATGAATTGCTTTTCTGCAGTTGTAGCCCTGCCCCTGGGCATCTAAAAAGAGAGACCTGGAGCATGTGGGTAGAGTTAAAAGAGAAAAATAGAGGGGAAACTTCTCTTCAGAGCTGGTGGAGAGCACGTGTGGCTGGGTTAGTGTAGGGCCAGCTTCAAAGAGAGCTGTCTTGGTCTCCTGTAATTTTCTAAGCCACCACCCCGCGTGCATGAGGGGAGCAAAACTGGAGCTGTTTGGGAATGTTGCCTGCTCGGCAGCCAGCCTGAGCTCTGGCTGCTTTGCTCAGGTACCTGGAGCTCTGCCAGTCAGGAACAAGTCCCCCTGGAACCCAGGGACCTCCCCCTGTGTTTTATAGCTGGAGGATACCTGCCAGCACTGACTGCTAGTTCTTCATGGACTCTTCCGACCTTCCTCTTCCTGAGAAATAAATCCCAACAGCCAGGACAACCAAGATGCTCTGGCTGATGATGCACACACAGAGGATGTGAATGTCAACTCCATCCTAACAGAGTTAAACCTGCAGACTCCATGGCCTGCTGCTATCTCTGTTTTGTTGATAAACGAAGGGAGCGAACCTTATCAAAATGAGCAGACTGCAGCCCTGCTAACGTAGCTCCGCTTGCGCTAAAGATAATTGATGCTTTAATAAAGCTACACAGACTGTAGCTGGAGTGCTTCTGTGAAGAGAAGCATCAATCAGAGGTGCCTGTATTTAACTTTTATCAGATACTTAGGTGGGTGGCAAGGTGCATTCTTGTGCTGCTCTTGAGGAGGGAGTGTTGGGCTCTGAGATACGAGGTGAATGAATCATCACATCCCTCTTGCCTACATCAGTTTCCTGCAGATTGGGAGAGTGAGGATTTGCATTTTAGTTATCTCAGCTGGAGACAGGAGATACCATGTTCTGTGGTATTGGAAACAGAGGCTTGGTGACCAAGAACTGCAGTTCCCGAGTGGAAAGCCTTCGTCTCATCTGCTGCTGTGAAGAGATGAGTCTCGCTGCTAGCTGTGCTGCTCAGCCCAGATAAGGTCCTCCTGCAACCTGGGCAATGACTCCTGGAGTTGAGTAACCCTTGAGAGAAGCTGTAGGTGAAATTTGCTGCTGTGTCACACAGGTAGACTTACAGGGGGAGGACAGGGTGAGGCGTGCAGGCAGGAAATGGAGTCCTACCACCGTGCCTGCCCTGGGCAGGCAGCAGGGATACCTCCTCCTCCTGCTGCTGCTGCCCATCACCCTTACCCAGCATGAGCCACAGGGCTCTGCTGTGGAGCCCAGCAGAGTGGCTCCAATTAGCTGTGTGCCCGGCTGGGTCTGTGGGCCAGCATGCGGTGATCTTGTTTGATAGGTGCCTGAAGGGTGTCTGACCACTCACCAGGCTCGTGTGCTCCATGGAATGGCTGCAGGCCTCAGTGGAGCCAAAGGGAGATGGAACAGATCCACTTCTGTGTCCTGCCCCAGGGCTTGGCTTCCTGCTCTCAGTGTATCATGTCCAAAGCTATAGCGTGTGGCTCCTTCCAGAGATACAGTCCTCTCCTGTGAAGCTTTTCCTTGTTAAGATGACTTCTGAAGCATCCTGCCTGGCTGAAATGTTTCCTCTGGACCACATCTGCCCAAAGGCTCAGTTTCTTACAAGTATTTAGTAAATGAGCTCCTGTTTGAATGTAAATATTGATGGGAGCTTTTATTCTCTTTTGGCCTGATGTACTTCAGATTTCATCTTTAGTTTGTAAAATTAAAGCACTCAGGCCATGGGGAGCACCTCAGGGGTTTCTCCTGGCTACCCTCTCACGTGCTCATCACCTTGTTTGGAGGGAGATGCTGCCCTGGGTGTTCTGTACACAGCCAGGCAGCAGGCGATGGTTATTTGGGACTTTCATCCACTGCTGGTGCTCATCTCCTTGATACAAGCCTGTGGGAAAGACTCTGCTTTTAGAAGCTGGCAGTGTGTGCTTTCGTGGAGAAAAACGGATTAAAACACCCTGGTTTGAAACTAAGACAGGGGTCAGAAGGAAAAGTGGAGCCTGTTTGTAATAATCAGTTTAGCATCCCGCCATTTTGATGCAGAGACGGGTGATGCCATTTGGTGTCAGAGGATGTCTGATGTGTGAAGAGGGGTGTGGAGCTGGAGTTTTGGAAACTTGTGGGTGTAGGCTGACCCTGCTGGGTTATTTGTCCTAAAGCCAGCATGGAGTGATGAGGACTGAGAGAGATGTTGTGGGAAGTAACTTCAGATGTTACTGAAAGGAGCCTACAAGAAAGCTGAAGAGGGACTTCTTATAAGGGCATGTAGTGATAGAACAAAGGGTAATGGCTCTAAGGCAAAAGAGGGTAGATTTAGATAAAAGGAGAAATTTCTTCACTGGGTGGGTGGGGAGACACTGGAACAGCTTGCCCAGAAAGGTTGTGGATGCTTCATCCTTGGAAGTGTTCAAGGCCAGGATGGACGAGGCTTTGAGCAACCTGATCTAATGGAAGGTGCCCCTGCCCATGGCAGAGGGGTTGGAACTAGATGAACTTTAAGGGCCCTTCCAACCCAAACCATTCTACGACTCTTATGTTGTCAGGTTAGTGGGTCACAAAGACCAGAGCAGTATGCTCAGGACTGGCCCGGGACCTGTGTTGCCATTGCGGTGGCTTTTCCCATCCAGCTCCCCCTGAGATGTGCGCACCCCATTCCTGCTCTGTGGGGCTGGCTGCCTGCGGGGATGGAGCTCAGCCTTGGTAAGGGTGGAAGAAAGAGTGGCAATTGCTCTCTCTGCCTCCGCTCTTGGGTGACAGGTAAGAGCAGAGCCTCCTGATGCTGAGGCTGACAGCTGTGGGAGCCCTCATCGCAGGAGGACTGTCCCAGGCTCAGTTGGGTGGAGGGAGGTGGAGGAAAGAGGGGGACCCGGTGAGGTGAGGGCACAGTGCGATGGGGCAGGCAGGGACCGCAGGCCGCGCTGCCTCGGGGGGGCTTTGCCCCTGGGGTCCAAAGCCGGGCCAGTGAAGCGGGGCTGGTGGCCACTAGAGGACGGTGCAGACCGGGCCAGGCGGCTCTGCTCCGTGTGCTGCCAAGGCTGGGCTCTACCAAGTTCCCCACCAAGCCTCCGATTCTCGCAGCTCCCCTGGGAATACTCGTGTCCACCCGGGCTGGAGCACCTGTGCTGGAGTGAACGATGCGTGACCTCGTAGGAGAGTAAATCCCTCAGCAAGCCAAGGAGATCTGGGGGTTAATGGGACCTGTGGTAGACCTGCCTTAGAAACTGCCCCACCATGATCCCCTTGAGCTGTGTGTGGGGATGGCTCTGCAGGACTGAGAATACTGAAAAAAGCGGAGGGAGAAAGAGAACTCTCATAGTGCCAGGCTGCGGGGTGACTGCAAGAGGCAAGTCTGGGTGGCCTGAGCTGGTGTCCTCCCTGTCTCTTCTTCTGATTGTCTCACAACTGTCTTAGCAGGGACTTGTTTGTCCCTGGTTGCAACGACTGAGCCCGTGTCAGTGGACGCTTTGCTGGCTGCTGCTGCATCACTGGTGTGTGAACTGCCTTCTGGTTCTTCCTAAAGTAGCCACATGTGGCATTTCATCCTTATATTTTTAAAGCAAGTCATAAAGATTTTTCAGTTCCAGTTTAGGAAAATACTCTGATGCAGAACAGCATTTACATATAGGATTGAAATGTCTTGGCAGTTGAGATGTAAATTTGTGCTTTAGAGCCCTTGGCCATCTTTAATGCTCCCCTGAATTCCCGACCAAGGAACCAGGGTGGCAAAGCACCCACAAGCTGACGTCTGAACAAGAACTAACAGGACAGAGGCTGCAGCCCCCAAGTTCCAGGCTTGCTTTCAAAGGTCCCTTCAACCTAACCACCAATTCCATCTCCAAAAACCTTATGGCAAGACCAAGCACTTGTTGAAACCACTCAGGAAACCTGCAGGAGAGGCTCTGCTTGTGGGCAGGGAGGGTGCACAAGAGAAGCTCTTCTGTTCCCAGAGCTGCTCCTGGGGACAGGGATGGCTTTGGCGTGCTGAGACCTGCCCACACAGTCAGCTCCGAGCACAGGGTATGGTTAGTTTACCCTGCTGTTGTATCTTTCGTGAAAGTCAAGTTCTCATGATGATCAGCAGGAGACACTGGCTGCAGTCAAAGAGTCCCAGCCTTGCTTCAGGAGAAAAATGAGGGGATCTTCTGGTGCAGGTTTGACCTTTTGCCTGAACCAGTACTTTCCCTCAGCAAAACGTGTATATGAGTATGTAAAAATCAGGCTAGTGCCCAATACTCAGCCCTGGGCTCAGAGAAGGGAGTCTCATGGTCTCTTCTGGCTTTCCAACTGATGATGGGTGAGAGATGCTCATACAGAAAAATAATGAGAGAGGAGCATCCAATTAAATACTCACCCCAGCCACTCGGTCAGAACTAGCCCTTTATCACTCTATAATGCATCATAAAGGCTCTCTTGATGGTTTGCTACTGTGTACAGCAAAGCAGAGCTGGATTCTGTTTCTGTTTTAGCTGTTTCTAACACTGTTCTATATCTAAACATGATCTTACTTCGATAATAGGACTCCAAGCAGTGATAAAATAAAGTAAGATTAAAATAACTACATAATAAAATTCCAGATTAAGCTGAAACTATGGTAAATCTTTCAGAGCTGTAGAAAGGTAATAGCTAAGGTGCATGGACTCAGTATTTCATTGAATAACTGTGATAAAATGTGTTGATTCACATTATAGCTTTATGTCTGTTTCTGTATAACCATAACTACAGTTCAGCTGCAGTTTGGCACTTAAAAAGATCTCCATTGAATTTATTACTTGTTACATGTCTTTTGTTTGGCTTTTATAATCTCCAAATAGTAAAAAAAAGAAGAAAATACTTTTCTTGTGCAATGATGGGTTGATGGGTATTGACTCGGCACAGGGGCTGTTAAGAAAATGGGAAGGACAGATTCTTTTGCCCTGCTAGGACCTCTTTTGTTTTCTGGGTTCAGAACCCCTGCAAGTCCTGATCTACAGTTGTAGCTGTCAAGAAGAGAGAGGTGGAAGGTCACAGTGAGCGGCTGGGACTGCCGGTGCCGAATGCCGAGGCCGCTGGCCTCGCCTTGCCTTGTATCCCACACATGGAGCTTCTTGTCACAGGTTTTACAGCCAGGCACCTGGTCACTCGTCCCTTAATGGCAAACTGCCTAATAGCCCAATCAACCTCCCGGCCACCGGTTCCCCTCTGCCAGTAACCATGATGTGACCCTTGGCTTTTGGTGGAGACCTTGTCATGGCTCTGACAGTACCAGAGAGCTGTGAGCCATCTCAGCCCCTTTTGCTAATTGCTGGAGAAGTTGGCTACGTGTCTGATGGCAAATGCTGCTTCCTGAGAGAGGAAGCTGTGGAGCTGCCTTTGAAGTGATGCTCTGGCCAGCTGCAGGGACCTTGGGTTGCTATGTGCGTCCAGCACTTCTTATGAAACATCATACAGTTTCGGTTCATGAAGAGCAGGGAAGACAAACACAGCGCTGGGAATGGGGCTGGGGAGAGCTGCCTGAGCCCCGTGCTCGGCTCAGGCTGCCTGTGCTCAGCCTTAGCTAAGCAAGCGCTGCGGTTGTGGAAGCGCGCAGCAGCAGTCAGGGCTGCGGGTCTTCCTTGGGCACAGCATCTGGTGGAAGAAAAGAAATGCCTCCTCCTGTTCTCATGCTGAGCTCAGGGCACAGGCTTGCAGATCTGAGAACTGAATTGTTCGCAGAACAAGTTACAGATCTTCCTGCATTATAGAATTGATGGTACTTTTGTATTCTTTTGATTTACTATTTATTCTTTCAGTTCAGACCTGTGATCCAGCACTTGGCTCTGCTTAGTGTATTGATTAGTCCAGAATCCCATCTGCCACTTTGCTGCAAGATATTGTAAATCTACTGCAGAGCCCTGAAACATTTCCGAAAAGACATCAGAGCCTTGTGCTCCTTGCCAATGAGCATCTCATGGAGTAGCTTTGAAGGCAGGCAGGCAGAGGAGGATGGCTAGAGCAGGCTTTTAAAAGGAAAATTAGAAAATATTTAGCAATGTGACCCAGCCAGGGACCCCCCTCAGCCTGGGTCCATGGCAGCCCACTTGTTGCTGGAGTTCTGCTCTACAAGTCGAAGCCCCTGCAATGAGAGAGGCACAGCACGTTGTGGGGCTCTCCCGTCTGAGAGCGGGGCTGGCCGTGCTGGCAGCGTGTCCATCATGCTAAGTCTGATCCCTTTCCCCTCCCGTGGTCATGCCATATACAGTGAGGGAACAACAGGGACCATCCGCGCTGCGTTCCTTGAGGCCCAGCACAGAAACCTGAATGTTGCCAAAAGGTAAGAGACTTTTGCAGGCTTTGAGCAGGGACGGGAGGGAGGGAAGGTCAGCCTGCAGTGCTGGCTCGCAAAGGGGCTTTTCTCCACCTGGGCAAAAGTGCGAGCGTGTGCCACGAGAAAGGGCTCTGTAGACACGTAATATGCACAGCTTTGAATTCCTTGAGTGACATTAATAGACTGGATGTTTTTTTTCCCCTGCTCTGCACTGCTGCAAGGCACTGACCCTGATCCTCTGGAATGGACCTGATGGGCGTTGGGGCTGCTCCTAAAAGCCGCTACATTGACAGACCGACTGACAGAGCTGTCTGTCCTCCAGTCTCATGGGTCAGGTATGTGGGCATGAGGCACAGTGGTCAAATGCTTCTCCCCAGCAGAACATCTCTCTCCAAGGATCTCCCTTCACTCCAGCCTTAGAGCTGGATCTCAGCCCTTCCAAACTGGCTGATGTTAGAGAAATAGACTTTAAATTTTGAAGATGCAAGAAATTGCCTCTATAGGCTTGAATTACTTACAGACTATAAATGATGCCTGAATGGTAATGTACCTGTCAGTACTCACGTTGCAGAGTGGATGATAACTTCAGTGAATGCCATGACGTTGCACCAAAGATGAATTCAGCCTGAGGCGTTTGCTGGCAAATGCACCCCTATCAATCCCTGCTTATTCCACTGAAACCCTCAAGTTTTTGTTGACTTGTGAGTCAGGAGGACCCCAGAAGAGAGGCAGGGAGTGGGGAAATAACAAAGACATGTCTGTACATTGGAAAGGTAAATGGCTCCCTCGGAAGAAAATGATCCTGAGGGTTAGCAAGTCACCAGTAAATACAGCAGCTAGAGCTGGAGAGAGTCCCTTGTAGATGAGAAGCTCAAGACTGGGAGGCTGCTGTCAGTGAAGCCAGCAGGCCTGAAGTCTCCAGTGATCCGGGACTAATTCTGACCCCACCTGTAATAGGCAAGAGCAGTAAGTGGGTATGGTGAGACTGGGAAGGGAAGCTTGATTTGCCTGGTAGAATGTGCATTTTAATTGCTCATTTTCTTTCCTTTTTTATGTGATTTGATTGTGAATTATGTTTTCTGCATTTGTAATTAGAGGGTAGAGCAGATGGTGCGGCTTTGTCTGAAGTGATGTAGCCATTGAAATAACTCATGCTACTGGTTTGCTGGGAAGGGTGTGTTACACCATAGAGACACCCTGGCAGTTGCTCTAACAGAGACCTGCTTTATAAATAGTCCAAGATGGATATTTAAATGGTAGAAATCAGCATTTC
>JAVSBS010021325.1:19248-52644 GCA_033124195.1 Coracias cyanogaster
GATCTGCCATGTCAAAGGGGCAGCTCGGCTCGCTTGAAATGGATGTGTGGAGGACGGGCATCCCCATGTGTGGGTGTTAACAGGAACAACAGGGTGAGGCATCACCAGCCCCCTACAAATGAGAAAGAAACAGCTCAAACCAGGCCCATAAGCCCACTTGTGTCTGCAAGCAGCTCCCAAAATAAGCTGTTCTGCCACCTTCCAGCCTCCCACCTCAGAAAGATGAGGTGGTTCCCACTCTGCAGTCAGACCGTCTGCTTTCCTTCAGAAGTCTCTGATGCAGTGTGGGTGTCTGGTTAACAAGGCTCAGGAAATACTGAAGTTTTAGTTCCTTTCCCAAGCTGGCTGGAGGACACTTGTTTATGACATTAAATTATGATAAATGGAAGACATATGGAGTATAACCCCCATCAGCTCCATGGAGCATGCAACTGCCTCCATGCTGAAATGCATGTGGATGAAGGTTTTACAGCCCTGGTTATCACCAGCTGCCTCTTCCGCTTTCTAGGAAACCTGATCTGAGAAGGAGATCTGGGTAGTGCTGTGTTAGAGCAAAGGCTCATCCCCGTATTGGATGGCACAAGGCAGTGCACTTTAAGGCAAACTTCGGGCTGTGCCTACATACACACCTGAGAACTTCGGTTGCTCCACAGAGGCAGCAGAAGACCATCATGCTGGTGCATCCTCCTGACCTCCCTTCATGCCCTTGGTCATTACCAGGCACCTGCACCTCACTCTTCAGGCAGCACTGATGCAGTCTGTATGTTTTGATGTATAAAGGACCACTGAGATGGTCCCAAAACAAATCAAACCTACTTATGGCGGGGGGGAGGTGCCTGCTCTGGCAAGGCTCTGGTGGCTTCTGAAATGCAAGGGAGGAGGGATGGGAGGTTTTCAAAGGGAATTTTGCTGGCCCTGGTGGCTGCAGTCAGGTGGATGGGCTGCCGTCAGACAGCAGCCTTCATCTTCTGCAGTGATGTAGTTACTTACCTGTACTCTCTGGCTGGTGCTTGTAACCAGCCACAGTTTATTGGTTTTTTTTTTTTATGCTTTAATACAGCAACACTGTGGGCTATTCCATTTGTAAAATCTATCTAAAAAGAATTAAAGAAATGTATTTACAAATGTAGACACAGGCACACACATATCATTTAAGACAACAAATAACTAGGAAAAGCAAGACAGTAGTAATTCAGTCTTGTTTTTTCTCTGATGATTTTAAATGCCTCAAGTTTTCCTCTTATGGTTTATGATGTTATCATGCTCCTGTCTAAACTAAATACATTCTATGGGGTTATTTTCTCCATAAACCCCTGACAATAATAATTTCTCCTGTAAAACCTTCAGTTCTTACTGTAACTGGATGTGCCAAGCCATCCACATCTATTTGATGGCCAGCAAATTGCAGGCTTGCAGGTATCTGCTATCCCTGCTGACGACTCGTAGGTCACATTATGCCCCTCTGATGAGTAATTCCCTGAGCTGGCAGAGGTGGGCTCCCATCACCAGCAAGGATGAGAGGACATCAAGAGGCACATTTAATGGATTATTTCCTTTTAATATCTAAGAGTGCTATTTTGGGCCAGCTCATGCTGCATCTGAACATGATGCTGGTGACCTTGAAAATGGACTCACTGAAGGCGGTGTGTTGGTATGTGTGCCAGCTGTCCCGTCTGATCCCATTTGTCCCTTGGTGTGGGTTTTGCAGCCTGCACTGCTGCAAGCTGTGTCTGGTAACAAGGAGCTACAGCCGCAGGTTGTCCCTGGCCAGGCTGGTCCTCGCCCTGCTCCCTCTTCCAGGTGCTGCTGTGCTATTGCACAGGCAGGGATTTTTGTTCCAGAGCTTCCCAGCCCAGAGCTGTGCTGGGGCTGCCTTTCCCACTGCCTTTCCCATTGCCTTTCCCACTGCCTTTCCCACAATAGAAACAAGCCATTTAATGCAACGGTGCTTTTCTGGGAGCTGTTGCCTTCTGCTTGGGCTCCAAATGAGCACCCAGTAACTGCTGGCTCCTCGGGCTTTCTCTGAGCAGCAGCTCCTCATCGTCACAGGCAGAGAAGAGCATCGCCTTTAGACCTTGAGGAGGAGGACCAGAACTGTATCCCACATGCAGTTCACAGCCGTGGAGATGCTGCCTTAATTGCCATGGTGTGTTTTGTTGAGCTGACAGATTAATTTCTGCTTGCCGTCCTCCCTCCCTGCTCCAGCATCTCCCTTCAGTCACATCACATGGTTTGTAATTTGTGCTTAGCCAAACCAGAGGCTTCTTGGAGAAATGTATTTTCATTTGTTGCAACCTGATGGGTTTTTCTTCCCTTACCTTTGGAAAGCATTCCCACATTAACCCTGTCCTGGTTAGGTGTGAAGCAAAAGCTTTACTCTCAGGTTACCGCTCTCGCCAACTCATTTATAGCAAGGAAAGAGAAATGTGGGGAATTGCTAACCACAAGACCATCCTCACTGTGCCTGACACTGTGCTTCTCTGCGGTGTTTTTTTTTCCTCTAGGTTGTTTCAGATCTTTTGGGGTTTTTTGTTTGTTTAAGTCCTGGTTTAATTTTTATTCTGAACTTTCAGCTTACTGTATGGAACATTTTTGGATCATCTGAGGTACTATCTGCTCTTATCTTCAAAATACACTGCTGAAGAGCCACCAGGGAGCAGGTCTGACGTAAACAGGAATTAAGAGGCTTGCTGAGTTTCAAAACAGAAAAACTGTGGCATCCTGTTGCTTGTATATATCATTTGTTTTGTCCAAAAGTTGCTTCAATCTAGTCCAATACAAAGAACAATTCATCTGCTGGGACTAGATCAGAAGTTTTCCATGCATCTGCATCTGTAACCCACAGACCTGCCTGTGTGCAATGACACCTTGCTGAACCATCATCCATCTGCTGAGAGAGCTAATACCTTCTCCAGCAGTTAATAACTATGGTTCTGACAGCCTTTACAGGAATGGGTGTAGGTGAAATGCAGTGTCCTCCTTCTCTTTCTCTTCTCCTTTGGGAAGTGAGAGGTGTTAATAGAGAGCATTTGTCATTTGTCTAGGGGCCAGCCCAGCCTCTAAACCTTGACATGCAGAGACACTGCTCGTGAGTTTGCCCAACTCCCTTCTTCTTGCATGTTGGTGGAAATCAGGAGTATTTAATATTGCTCCTCCCTTGCTGCCTCACGGCTGAAGCATCCATTCCTGCATAAACAGAGAAGCTGGAGGCCAGCATCCAGCACTTTGTTGGCCCATGTTAAGGACCATAACAGCAAGTCAGACCCTACTTGTATAAAGTAGCTCAGGAAACCCAGGTTGTGGGGTTTCCAACACCCATCCCTTTACTGTGTTGAGCTAGTTTAGAAAAGGTGATGTCAGCTGCTTGGGCAGGACTGCTGATGGGCTGCTCTCTGCTGAGCAAGCAGAGGGGTATTAGTTCATTAATGAGGCCATCAGTTCCCCAGAGCTATGCTGGTGCTACTGCTGGTGATGCTGATAACCCAATCAAACAAAGAGCAGCCCTTGGCCTTTAGAAAGGCATGGCAGGGGATCTGGAAAAATGGCTGTGGCATGGCAAAAGTGGTGGGAAAGAGATTTGATGGGGGAGAAGGGAGCATAACGAAATTTAGCCTTAAAAATCATTAAAACTATTGGAAGAAGAAGTGATTTGGCATTAGCCTTAGAAGAAAATATACTTGTATATAAGTACCTGAGCCAGATAACAGGGACCTGTTTGCTCCTTTCCACAAGGGGCTCAGTAGCCACTCCATGCTGCAACCAGTGGCCAGGGCCTGGGGAGGCATCATCTCTGTGCCCTGTTTGGCCTCATTAAATGACATTTAGTGAGGACCTATTTCAGTGGTAATAATCCAGTTGTTGGAGTATCAAGAGGAGCATCAAAAGGAATAACTTTTTTCTTCTAGGTGACTTAATATGGTGAAACTCAGATAGCAACACTCTCTTCTCCAAGGTGATTCAGTAGTAGCTTTTGTAACCAGGCCGGCAGACAGCTGGACCTGGGCTGTGGTGCTGTTAGGGCTTTCCCTGGGCTGTGCAAACACATGTTTCTGCCTCCCCAGCATCCCTTCCCCACTGCAGGGCCAATCCCAACTGCATTCCTATCTCTGTGCATGAGTAAGTGCAACATCACCGGGGAAAGTGTTTGCAGAGAGCTGCCGAGGAGCTAAGGCTGCCTGAACTGAGCCTCAGAGGAAGAAGGGGCTGGACCACTCTTCTGGTGCATGGTACCTGCCCCCCAGCCCTGTATTCGGGAGGGGAAGCAGCCCAGGGCTGTGTCCAGTGGAGCGATGACAGGGTCATTCAGCTGCTACCTTGACGTTCACACAGACATGCAAATAAACCAGCAGCTGTAGCGCACAGACCCTGCCTCATCTCTCAAGGTTCCCGCTTTACCAGGCAAACATCCTGTGCTGCATTCTGGCCCCCGTTGTACAACAGCTCTGCCCAGGGCTTTGTGTGGTCTGCAGCAAAACCCCGACGTTTGCCAGGGCATGAGGTCGCTATGGGTGAGGGTGAGGCTGGTGAACCCAGCGTGCATGGACTGCTCCAGAGCCAACCGGGCACTCCAGCGGGTGGGTGAAATGGGAATTCAACCACCCCCCTCGCCTCTTCCCTGAAGCAGTTTGTTTGTTTGCTAGGTGAGGTTACAGTGGGAAAGGTGACCTCTGGGCTGGGTACTTGTAGAGCAGCTCATACAAGCAGGGAGAAGGGGCGAGGGAGTCTACTGAGCAACATAATGGATTGTTTTGAGTGTGATCTGGGGATCTAGACATTAAAGCTGCTTCTTTGCCTCAGATTAACTTGAATTACGCTGGCAGAACTGAACTGAGCAAGGCTTCCTGCCTCATTTTGCCCTTGAAGTGCTGAGTCAAGGAGATAACTTGCCTGTTTCACGCTTTGGGCCAAAGTCTGCTCTTGGTGACTCCTCATTCCTACTCTTTTTTTCTGGGGTGAACTCTGCCAATCACCCAGCAAGGCCCCTTCTCATGTTTCTGGTTTAATTTTTTCCTCTTTTTGCCTCCTTCTATTTTTTTTCAGAACTAAATACACCAGTAATAGCTAATACACACACTAGTGAAGTTTATCAGTATTTTAGAAGTGGTTTTAGTGACATGTTTGCTATGAAGTCAATGAGGGAGAAGTCCATTAGCAGGACATCTCAAGGATGCAAGTGTGTATCTCTTTTCCCTTGCTGCCCAGTTAGCATCTCAATGACTCTAAATAAAGCTGACACTGAGCAGCAGAGACACCCAGTTTCTTCTTTCTCTTTCCTTTTATATATATATATATATAAAAACAATATTGTATAACATATATGTTCTTAATGTGTATAATACATGTTTTCAGACTAGGGCCAAAACTATTTTCTTATGCTAATTACAGTTCCTATTCCAAGGAATATGTTGCATTTTCATCCTAGAAATGTAATTCTGAAGACCAGGACAGAAGTAAGGGTAACACAAAAAATTATATAGTAGATTGGGTTTTCTGTTGTGTTTTTTTTCTTCTTCTTAGCATGGCAATAGCATTTGCATTTCATTTTTCTGCTATAACATTTGTACTTGTCACTATTTAACAAGCATATTAGCAATGAAAAATGTGAGTAAAAAAGAAAAACAATGTGACCACATCACAATTAGCCCATTATGTGTATGATGATATAGCTTGAGGAGTTCCCGGTGCTGTGCTAGTTTCAAAACCTAATTATAGCAGCTACATTATAAACTGCACCATTGGTATCTGCTGCCTTCGCATCCAGCAGCTGAGTGTAATTGTTTGGTCCTGGAATTGATCTGAAGGAAAGTGCTGCACTAATGGGGGGAAAGCTGAGCAGAACCGTGCCCTCTCTAGTCACACGGAGGCAGTGAGGGTTTATCCCATGGCAGAGATTTTTCAAGAGTATTGTCATGACAACTGAGTCAAGGAATTCCATTTCCTGCTCTTGTTACAGCCGTTGTTAGGTGAGAATTGAATCATGGCATTCCATTTGCTGGTTAATTTTTGTCTGTGCTTTGGATGTGCTCAATTTCATGCCCTACACTTGATACAATCGCTGTAAACATCAACACTGGACATCTTGGTGTATCTTTCTAGGTTTTTTTTCCCAAACAACCTGGGAGAGAGGGTTTGTAATATTTTGCCTTGTTTGTTTGGGTTTGTTGTTTTTTCCCCTCCCACCTCCCACTGGATTTGATGACATTACCATGATGGTAAAGTGAACAACTGGAGAACTCAGCTGCTTCATTTTGAGGACTGTAAATGGGCTTTGAATGCACTTTTGTGGGGTTTCACACAGCACCCTGGGCCAACGCTGGCTATCCGGGGCTGAAGGGTGCAGCTGCACCATGGGAGCACTGGGAAGGGTCAGGGTACAGCATGTGCTTGTGACTTGCCCCAAAAGTGTGTCAGTGTGATCCTACAGCTGCCAGCAGCCTCAGCGCACCACTGGTTTGTGGTTGGTCTGGCTGCAGGCGGAGCAGAAAGCCTGGGAAGGGTTTTTACAAACTTCTCAGGCATTTACTTGTTTATTGGCAGCTTGTATTAATTAGGTTTAGAAACTACCACATGGCTTTACTTTATGTTTATTACATTCAAGGAAGAGAGAGAAGATTTGAGGGGTCAGGCCATCATTCCTGTTGCTGTAGCATCAGTAACCCCCCCCCACTGATGTATCAGCTCAGCACCATCCCACCCTCTCCCCACAGATGGATTCAGCTATGGAAAGGCAAGTAAATACACATGGGAGTTATCACCTTGATTATTTGCATCCCCGAATAGCGCTCAGCCAAAGCGTGAGCCAGGCTGGGAGTTGTGATGAAGGTGGGTGCTGACAGCAGCATGGATATTGCAGGAATGGGTCACACCATGAAAGGGTGCAGGCGGAGCTGTCAGTGTCTGTCCAGGAGCCAGAAATAAGCACAGACTGTGCCTGCCATTTAAGAGGGGCTAAAAGGGTGCCGTGGTGTTGGTAACAGCCTGGGTAAAGCATGCAGGTGTTGCTGGAGTGAGGGGCTTTTGGATTGCAGCCCAAAGCTGAAATGACCTCACCATGCTCCTCAGTGGGGCTCTGCTCATAGGTCATGATGCTGCGGCTGTGCTAACTAACCCTGCAGCTGGACAGCGTGACATCCGAGATGACTTGGATGGCGGGCAGGAAGGACAAACACCTTCAGTTAGTGCCAACGCGCCTGTGAGTCAGCACTGACGCTCTGTAACATCATCCTTGCCCACAGGCAACCTCTGTACTTGTCTCCTTTATAAAAGTGTTTGCTTATTTATTTATTTAAATTGTCTGAGGCTTTATTCTGAATAGCTGACATGGCAGAGGCAGCCTTTGCTTCCCTGTGAGCTTGCTGACAAGTGCTGGGGCTATTCTTGGCTCACAAGCATCCAAGTGACCATGACAAACACCAGAGCATCTGGAGCACCAGCTGTACCGCCAGCTCTGCACAACACCGAGACTGCTGCCCAGCAAGGCTGGGCTTTGCTGTGCAATAACAAAGGGTCATTTATAGAAACTGTGTTAGTTTCTTTAAAAAAATAAGTTGGGGGCAGTAGTTTGTGTCAATCCACCCAAACTTGGAATTGGGGAACCAGGTGCAGGGCATGTGTTTGCAGCACACACTGAAGAGAGATTTCTATAGAGCTCTGCTCCCTAATGCGGCATCCTCAGCTTTGCCATCAGGATGAGGCTCGTGCTCATTGCCTTAAGCACCCCTACCCAGTACGGCATGGGCTATAGAGCTGGTTAGAAAGCCAAAAGGTGATCGTGAGGTGCAATTGTATCACTCTTGTTCAAGAAACTTCATTTTCGTTGTAGTTGCTACTTTAATTTGCTTTTTTTTTTTTTTAATCACTTACTATGTGCAATGACCCCATCCGCTGGCAAAAGCCTAGCTGATGAAATTTTTTTCTCTTAATGTAGCAGATAAAAATCCATGGCTACCGTTTCCCCAGCCCAGGCAGTCTGTGGCAGGGGCAGGCAGGGCTGGCATGATGCAGAGGGTGTCCAGGTGCTCTGAAGATCCCTGTTTGGGTCTGCAATGCCCCATTCACTCCTCATTTGTAAATGAGAGTAACAGCAGTGGAGGCCAACACAAAACAATGATACAGCAATGGGAACATCAATCCTCCCTCCAGAACAAAGCCATCAGTCACTGTGAATAAAATAGCACCGAAGGCCAAACAGTCAGGAAATAAGGGCAAAGAGAGTTGATGACCAAGGAAGTGTTGCCTGTCTTCACTCGACCCATAAAGCCCAAGCCAAGACAGCAGCCTGGGGAAGCTGACAGCAGCATGGGTTGAAGCAGGACTAGGTGGGGATGATATTTGTTTCCTGGGCCAGCCTGGGTTTCTTTGCCATTATCATAGTAGCTACTGCAACTGCCTTGCCTCCTATTATCTTTGGGAACAGCAGGGTCTGCATATTAAAGTGGCATATTTACTGTTATTGGATTTGTGCATTTAATTAGCTGTCTTTGTACAGGGGCCACGTCTTTGACCTGTTTGCGGCACCTCAATAAACAGCAGCAGTTCCCTGGGAAACCTGCGTTTCCCAGGCGTGCAGCATTGGCAGGGCTGTTTGGAGCTAGGAAAGATTTCTGGCCAATAACTCAGTCATTTGCCAGCCAGAGAGAGCACCCAGCTGAACACGGGCAGTGGAGCCAGCTTGGGCTGTGCCCTTGGAGCCCAAGAGGCACCAGCTCACTCTGAAGAGCTGACACGCAAAAACTCACACTTCCTCCTGGCTGCATGCTGCCAAAATTTCTGAGTTCATGAGTGTATGAGCAGAACTGGAGGAAAGACCTCAGCCCTGTAATCCTGACCCAGGCAGTAGCTGCTCTGATCACAGAGCACACGTGGCTGTGGTGGGGCTGTGTGACTGGTGACAGTAGGGTGGCCACTGAACACCAACGTGGTGCATCATTAGGGGGCTGCTGGAGAGAGCTGCAGTGTCCAGCATGGCCTGCAGCTCCTATCACACGCAGCTGGGATACTCTACACTGTGATCGACTTCCACGTGGGCTCGTTGGTGGCTTTAAATGTCAAATCTGTATATTCTCTTCATGCTTCATGCTCTGTCATGTGGATGAACAATGAGTAAAATTCCAATGTGAACCATAAACTTCATGTTCTGTACATCAGGAAAAATGTCTCAGTTCTCAAGGCCATTTTAAAGATATGCCTCAACTTAATTCAAATGAAATATTTTTCCTAAAGATGAGCTATCTGCTAGAGAAAGGACGAGAGAAGAGAAGCTTGTGTGGTACCAGCTTTCAGGTTCCTGATAAAGACTTTTCCTGTCATGTGGCAGCTGAAGCTTCTTTATGGAAAACAATAACATACAGAAGCAAACTCTTAAATCTTGAAATCGTGCATAAAGTGTCTAATGAAATCTCTTTTCAACTCCCTGCAGATAAAGACAATGTTTGTTCTTGACAAAGCAGCCTTTTCTGCTCCCCAGAGTTGGAGAAGTTTGAATCTAAAGTTCAAGTAGGTGATGGAAGCAACATGGCTTCGTGAGGGTGGGTACTGTGAGACACATGGCAAAGAAATTGGGCACCAATTTAATCTTCCTTTTTGGTGGTGGAGGGTGTATAGAAATGACTGGTTGGAAATGAGGTTAGCGGGTGGAAGAGCTTGCTGGTCTGTTACCATTCAGTGCAACATCCTCAGTACCCGCACCCAAGATCTAAGTGTGGGAGGAGACAAAAAGACAGAGAGGGAAAAAGCGTCAAGTTCCCAGGCAAAGCCCCACTGGCATGAAGACTATTTTTAAGGGTTGCCTGACTGAGAGAGAAAAAAACTGTTTCCACAAACAGTCATTTGGTGATCATTATGTGACAGCAATGTGGCAGGTCTGGAAATCTTGGCACTAAGTGCGACTTGTTTCCAAGATCCTGACAATCAGATGATGTGAATTCCATCAAATCAGGGATCTGTCAGGGTCCTGTGGCACCCCAATGGCCAGTGCTCTAATAACCCTCCTTAATTACTGCCTCAGCAGCAGCCGGCACTGACTCATGTGATGGATGCTTCAGAGCTGCTCCAGACTGCAATCACGTCAAGCCTTTTCCAGTGGTGTGTGTGGGTGCTTTAGAGGGTGAGACCTGCTGGATTTGCTCCTTCCACCCTGGGTGTTTGCTGTAGGGGCACAAGCAATGTGCCTGCAATCCCAGTAAGGCAAACCATGAGGCAAATTGGCTCCAGCAGCACATGGAAGGCGCAGAGCTCTCCCCACTCACATACTGGTGCATTAAGGCTTTCAACTTTGGGAGGAAGGGGCATCTGAGATGTTCACTGGAGATATTGAAGTTCTCAAGCTTCATTTACACCGAGCACCATTGTTCAAGCCTGCAGAAGGGTCAGGAGCTCCACGTGTCTGCAGGTACTGACAGTGCTCAGGACTTTGTTGCATAACACCTTGGAAAGGCAAGGAAAAATGAGGCAGAAAAGGGTTTTTCATAGCCTGTGAAAAGTGATTGAATTACTTAAAAGGTATGGCATAAGCCCTAGACACAAAGCAGAGGTGTGACAGACACAGAAAGAGCAGCCTGTGACTGTGGGTTTGTTGTCTGAAGTGACTGAGAGATGTTGTCCTGGGAGCACATTTGATCCAGCAGCCTTAAGCCAAACAGCCCCATAGGCACCAGGGCATCCTTGGTTTTGGAGAAGATTTGTCAGAAATAACGTATATAGCCAGATTAAGGGTAAATCCAAAGAAACAGGTGACAGAAGCACAGTGCATTAGCTCTCGCACTTGGTGGCATGTACGTCAGGGTGTGCTGCTTTCATCCTGCTGTAGCTGATGTAAATAACCTCAAGCCTCTTTCCAGGCTGTAGCTCACATTTGGTAGCATCCTCCTGGGAACATTGGAATTACTGCAGCTCCTCTTTCCATGGAAAGTATCCGTGCTCCCAGTTTGATACATGATGGTCTGTTTTCCTTCTTTTAAAGCTTATCTTTCTTAGTCTTTTTAAAATAAAAACTAACTTGCTGTCCATCTTCTATTTCCTTTTCATGCTCTGAGAAGTGAGTAGGTAGAGCTGTATCATACTAGAGAAATTACAACAATATAATGTTTCTATAGTTAAACCTGCATAAGTATAATATCCTTGAAAAATAACAAGCTGCCCTAAGGGAAATTAATCATCCCATTGAGACAGTCATTATTCTGAAACAAGAGGTCTCAGTTTTCTTTGCCCACTTTCACTTTGAGCATTTCTTTCATTTTAAGTACTGGCTACATATTCCAGCCTTTTTCTCTGTGGCTGATACGTTGCTAATAGTATGTTTAAAGCAGTGTAAAGCCTGTCTTGAGAACTTTTACAGATATCATGAGAATATTAAGCAACTTTAAAATGAAGTCAAAGTGCATTTTTGCAAATCTGTTTTGGTGGCTATATATCAGTTCAGCCTGCCAGGACTCATTTTCCTTGGCTATTTTTTCATGACTTGCTGCTTCTTCTTTAAGGAACATGAGTCCATTTGCTGTAGTAAGCATGAATTATCATAATATTATCTCTCCAGGCTCAAGCCATTGTATTTAAGATGAGATTCCTTTTTTTCAGAAGGGGATGCCACTGCTGTGCATGATGTATTCTGGTGTTTAACACCTGCACACAAGCCTTAGAAGTCAGTCTCTGGAGTGGACAGCAAGAGGCTTTGAATACAGCACTGCATGACACCTATAGTTGAAATCAAAAGCTAACTTCTACAGTTGTGTGAAGGTACAGAGGAACAAGCAGTGACATTGTGGGGCTGCCCTGGTAGGAGGAAACCCAGCATGTCGTGAGCACCAAGCATTGCACTGTGGTCTCTGGCAAGACTGGAAGAGGGCTCCTACAAGCCACATATTTTGCAGGAGGCAGACTGACTTGCACCTACTGCTTGAGGCTTTCGCCATCTCAATATCCAGTGGGAAGTCAGCCTCAAACTGAGCAAACGCCATGGCAACTGGCCTAAATAGTCCCAATTTTTAATGGTGCTGAAAAGCCACAGTGTCGTATCGGTACTTGTTTGGGCAAGTCAGGAGGCATTTCTGCTTCAGCAGCAGCAGCAGCTCCTGGGCGCCAAGTTAGTGCTGTTCTGCACCCCTGGTCAGGACCCCATTACTGTATTTTAAAGCAGGGTATGGTCTTCTGTGCCATCTGCCCTGTATCAGCCAGCTCTTCTTTTAAAATTTTTTGGTCGTTACTTGACATTAGCATGAGGTGGCCTGCTGGGTTTGTATCGTGAGAGCAAACACCGTGTCCTTGAGCTCAGCAGTCAGCTCTGCTGCTGTATGGCAAGGAGGGAATCGCTGCCCGCCAACAGCCTTTCCCCGGTGGGGAACAGCTCTCTAGGTGACCCTCTGAATTACGGGCATCACTTACACTGCTTTTGCTTTAATGCACTGATGTTGGGCTGCCATTATTTTTAGAAGGACACTTTCATTTTACAGATCACAAACTTTGGGTGGGATAATAATATTTCTGTACTTTCTACACTGTACTAGGGAGAAACAAAAAGGGCTTTGTCATTCTGCAGGTAAATTTCCAGCAGTACAAATGTGGAGACTCAGAGAAACCTCCTCTCACCAACACCCAAAACCTATTGTTAAGTCTCACATGCATTTGTAAGTGCTCTTGCAGTCAAGGTGAATTGCAAGGATTCTTGCTGAATCCCTGACAGATACAAATACTTACTTATCCTTGGCTTTTCTTCTGGACCTAATCA
Organism: Coracias cyanogaster; assembly: GCA_033124195.1. Lineage (NCBI taxonomy): Eukaryota > Metazoa > Chordata > Aves > Coraciiformes > Coraciidae > Coracias > Coracias cyanogaster. Next base: position 31,970 of record JAVSBS010021325.1, read on the forward strand.
AAGATATTGTTTATTAAAATCCTATTGTCTCTGCGCTGAAGAACAAGGACAAGCTTCTCTGTAGCGATTTAATACTTCCGACAGTTCAGTGTAAAGATTTATTATGGCCAGCTGAAAGTGCAAACATGCAATGCCCAAGCCATTACTTTTAATTTGCCACTTCTTTAAAAAACGCTATACACAAGGCTAAAACCTCAGTCCTTCTTTACAGTTCAGTGTGATCTCTTCTCGGTCCAGGGAACAAAACAAAGCATAAACCCTCGCCCTTCTCTTCAAACAGAGGAAGGACATTAAGATTTAGCCTTGCATTTAAAGGCAGACTGCCATGCTCCTGCTTTAGACCAGGGGTTTTTAGTGGTTTTTTGACTAGAAATTGGACTAAATAAAAAAAATTAGACTTAATCAGTTGAAATTATCCAGTTATACCCATGATGCGCTCTGAGAGGCTCCACCAGAGGGTAAAAGATGGGTCTGCTTCATAGAGGGGAGCTCAACCCTGCAGTCTTCGGTGCCCACAGACAGCTCTGATTCTCGGCACCACACCTGGGTTATAGCAAGAGCCCTCCATGCAGGGTCACAGAAACTGAATTTATTAAAAGGGTGATGAACATTTTCTTTCATGTAATGAGCTTTTCTTTGAGAATCCATTTTATTAAGGTTTCAGGAACTGTATCATAATAAATAAAGCACAAAGATAATTGAGTGAGCACAATTAATAAACGTAACGATTCAGCTCTCTGAGCTTTTAAACTGCTTGTCTAGTCGTACGTAATCTTTATTCACAGTGTTAAAACTCTTACATTACAACAGTTGTAAGTCAATTAGGAAAATGGCTTTAACAGTTTAAAGAAGGTAAAGGCAATGTGTGCTTTCCCAGACCATACACGCTCATGTGAACGGAGCTCTGGCTTAGCAGGTCTGCTAAGGAGCAACATCTAAATCTCAAAGATAACCCACAAAAGAAAGCTGCTGCCTTCCCTCCCCTGTGATACGTGACCCCAAATCTGGGAGACAGGTTGGAGATGAGAGCACCATCACCATAATTCCACTATAATCCAATGGGATGCCACTATCTTCCATGGCTACATCTCTGCAGCCTGTTAAATCACACCAGCCAGACACTCAAACTTAGATCTTCTTATCCTTAATTATCTCACAAGTCCTAGTTATTACAGCTTCTTACTACACCAAAGACGTTTTCTCTTTCTTTGGCCTTTTAATATTTCTGAGTAGTGTTTCCAGCAACTTTCTCACTGCTAAAGCCTCAAAATTTTCCAGCCACATAATCAAACCTGTCTTGGCAGGTTTGGTCATACACTTGGCTGAGGTGCAAAGGCAGGACAGTATCCAGCCGAACCAAGATCCCAGCAGCAGCAGCAGCACAACGATCCAGGCTCCAGCTCTGCCAGGGGACTTCGACCATTCCTGACAATCTCTCTTGACTTTGAGACAAGAAGTTCCCTCTCTTCACTATCATTTAATTTGCACGTAACTCTTCCAGTAAGATACTTCCAGTTAAGATTTCATGTGTATACTTATTGGATTTAACAGAGTGCTTCCCCAACTAATTTTCACTAGCAAGCTGTATAGGGCTGGCTTCTGCTTTACTCATTCCAGGCTGCTAACCCCCTAACTCCAGGCCCCCTGCTTAAGTAGTAAAAATGAAAGCAATAACCCCAAAGCCCGTGTTTTCTGTGCCTTCCTGCTGCTACTTTTTCATTTAACAGCTCACAGGCTTCTCTCAGCACATGCCCATTAATTTGCCCCAGAATTTCTGCTCTAAGAGAAGTTCTGTCTTTGTAGGGAAAAAACAAAACTACTGATCTAAATTTTTGTGGTGGTCCCTGACAGCGACAGGATGGGGTCCATGAAGGCTTTAATTTTTACAAAATATCCAAATATCACAAATAATACACTCATTCCCCTGAAGTGCATTGCTCCAGCCATGCAGGTGAAGAACCTTGAGCCACACGGCACCTGTTCTAGGAGGTTGTGTCTTCCTCCATCCTTCTCAAGGCTGAAATTTTACATGGTCTTTCAGGCAAAAAGAAAAAGAAATTGTTGTCTTTGATTATGTTTTATCTTTTTGTCCTGAGAAGTTGGTTTGAAAGCAGCCTATATGGCTGATCTACAAACACCTTTCTCCTGTAATTCTACTGTGACCTTTTCATCGTTCTTCCAGAAGTCTGGGGAAAAAAAAAAAAGGAAGAAAAAGCTAAAGGTAAACAAAAAAGTTATAAACAGATATTTTCTTCCTTCTAACTTCAGAAAGTGGGGTTTTTTTTCCCACCAAAGCATGTGCCTGCTTTACAGGCTTCAAATTCAACTGCAGAATCAGAACAAAATAGTCAGAGCCATAGGCAGCAGACAACTTTGGACATTGCATCAGGGAGGTACAGCCTTCAAACCATTTGCAACAGCGAGCAATAAGTTTTTTACCTGTGGAAAAGGTCACACTTGAATTTCTATTTGGATCTAATACTTCCCTGGAGAAGTCAAAGGTGTCTGCTGGGAAAGGAATTGCAGTGAAAATATTAATATGAAGAGGAAAAATGAAAAAAAACCCCAACAACCCAACTCTGAAAATGAAGCGGGAGCTTTGGCCATATATGAATGTATTAAAATCTTTAGTACTGATGAAATTTTGAATGCAAGCTTACAGGAGATTTAAGAACACTTTCCAGGTGTTATTGCACTATATACTTTTTTTTTTGGCCAGATCTGGAAATTTTGAAATATCTTGGAAAAGGAAAGCTTTTAAATGATATTTCAGTTCTCCTGAAAAAATGAAAGAGCTATATAATGAAAGCTTCATGAGATCACCTGCTTTTAGAACAACACCTTTTTCTCATAGGCTGCATTTTGCTATGCCAAGTAAAAGCATTCCCATTCTGAGGTTTTCTCTGAACTCTTGGCTTTTTTTTTTTTTTTATCACTACCTGGATCTCAGGGCCTCTTTCCAGCTAAACCCAGATGAAGGACTTACCTGGCTGCATCTTTGGAGGACCCAGCCATGTACCAGCAGCTGGAAAGGAGCATGCCACCTGAACGAGCCCGTTACACACATCCCAGCAGAGGCCACAGTAGCACACACAGGTCAGCTCGGTCACCGTCCCCTCCATTAGCAATGACATTAGCACAAAACCCCCAGAACCATGAAACACAGTGAAACCGTCACCTCCTTGCCAGAGACCTCATGTTTGGTATTAAACATGTTTTTTTAGCCTTTTATCAGGCTTCTTTAGCTAAGCTTCATGCCATCAAGTTTAAAATAGCATCGTGGCCGAGCACGGTAACACGAACACGATGGGCAGAGCTGCTGCTGCTACAGATCTCAGAGTCGGGGGGTGGTTTCTTCCCCCCCTTCTCCCCACCTCTGGATTTTGAGTCCATTCTGGAGGTCATTGCAAAGATGGTGAAGTGGTTAGCAACACAAACCTGACCTTTCTTGCAGACAGTTTTCTGAAAGTTCACTGCCCCAATTCTGTTACATTCCTCTAAGCCAGGCTCCAAGCTCTGGTGATGACACAGTCACTGGTATAGATAATTTGGCTCCTAAATGTTTTCTTTATGCTTTGAAAAAACATCTTTGAGCAGTTTCTTAAATGTCATTCCTTGTAGTATACAGAGCAGGCAATAAACAATAAAATTATTCACCTTGAAGAAACCATCTGCTGTCTTTAAGGACATCACCAGTTTTTTTGTTGCTTTAAATGGTCCTCTGGGATGCTGTAAGTGTCATTAAAACACTGTATCTCCCATCATCTGCATGCCAGGCTCATTTTGCTTTAGAAACAAAAATGATAATGGGGAAAACAAGCATAAATTTCATTCTCTGTTAGTTTCTAGATTTCATTTATTTTGTAAATGTCTTATTTAATGCTTGGTATTTGGCATTATCCTTTAAAGGCTGCACCAGAATGACCCAGCCCTGGATGTGTGATGTTGTGGGTGCAGCAGCCTGACCCGCTTGCAGGTTCTGCCGCCCTTGATGATCACTCTCTGCCATCTCAGCTCCTCGCTCCGCACGCAATTGCTCAGCGCCAGGAGAGCTGACCTGCTTGATGTGCTCTGAAGAGAAGCCCATGATGCTGAACTGCAGCAAAGCAAGGTTACAGTTAACTCAGGGACGCCTGTCTCCATTTTTCTCCCGTTTTTCTCATCTACTCAATCACAGATGGAGAGGACATTGCCATTGTCAATGAAAGTTCAACTTCTTTCCTCCTCCCCCTCCTCCTCCTCCTTCCATGCCTGCAATATAAATGCTGCCTGCTTTTCTTTGATCTGTTCCTTTGTAACCATGACACGCCTGACAGCGGCCGTATATCCCTGTGCACGGGGAGATCCATCATGGCCTAAAGAGGCCTTGTCTCTTGCTTCCTAGGACAGCAATGCTGTGGTCCTTTGGAAAAGGCAGGAAAAGGTCCCTCTGCTACACCTGGATAATTACTGGCTTCTTTCCTGCCTGCCCCCACTCTCCTTATAGCCCCTCTCAGTTGTTTTACTAAGTTTAAAACATTTTGTTTTAAAAATGCCCAGCAACTCCCCCAGAACTCCATCCTCACTTCATGGGAAGAGCCTGCGGTTCAAGACAGAAATTACAGAAAATGCTGCAGGAGAGCCCATCTCAGAACTAGCTCTCGCTGTCCGGGACATCAGTTTATGAGTGATGAAAGCCATGTGAGTTCACCCCCAAACCTCAGCAGAAACTCCTCCCGGCAGAGTCCTTGGCACGGGCAGGCTCCAAGCACAGAGGTACTGCTGGGCTGGAGGATGGAGCTGAATAAAAGGTCAAATAAGAGGTCATTTTATTAAAAGAACAAAGGTTGAGAGCTGCATTCAGAGTGGGCTGAGGAAAATAATAGGTTGTAAAAATAGAGCTCCGTTGTTTTCAATGCTGCATTGTTTGGGGTGGGTTAGCTTCCTCCTAATGAAAGCCTGCAAGAGCAGGTCACTGATGCAATAGTCTGTGCCTGGCAGGGTTCAACCTTAGTTTCAAGGTTGTGAGGTTTATTTCTGGAGGCTAAATTTACTATAAAAATCTTTCCAAAACCTAGATAATGTAACAAAAATGCAATCAAACATTAAGAAAGAGCCATCACATCAGAGACAGCCCACCGTTATTAATCGAGCTGAAACCAAAGGCTAAAGCCTGTCAGTCTTAAAAAATAAATTGAATTCTTTTTTAGCTGTACAGCCTTTAATTATTTTCACCAATCGATGAGTTAGAAAAATATAAAGAAAAATTTCAAGCTAAACAAAAGCTCCTTTTAAAATGAAATGAAGTAAAAGCACAATGAAAGCAGCTCAAGGTTCCAGTGACATAAGTTTTGCGGTTGTGGTTTCTGATGTCAGAGCACCCTTTGATGGGATTATTTCTCTGTGCCTCACGATCCATTCATTATTGTACCCGTATTGTAGATTTCATGTTACAGTCAACAATAAAAAATACCCTTGGCAACCTCCATTACATCTTACAGTTAATTTGCGTTCTCTCAAAGTGCTTATATTTACCATGAGTGATAATCATACATATGCATGAGACCTTAAGTGAGGGAGAATGTGCTTTGGAGCTAATACAGCGGGAGGTTCACCTAGAAGAGATGTCAAAATCAGTTCACTTTTGTTATATATGAGTAATTTAATTTCCTCTACAGTGTTATTAGGGCAAGAATGAAGTAACATTCTTTGGCATAATTGAAGCAAATCCCGGCAAGACAGGAGGATAACAAGCCTTCCCAGCTTGTCATGTCAAATTCTTACCTACTATTCAGTGCATGCAGATGCATCCTTTGTGTTGAATTAAATTATCCAGTTGAGTTTATTAACTTGTTATGTCCCATGACCTTCAGCATATTTACTCTTGTATCTTTACACTCCTGTTGCTCTTTAATTCACTCCTTCACAACCAATCTCATTTCTGTGTCCGACCAGAAGTACTGGTGGCATTCAATCCTTTTTCATGTCCCAATTTGCGTCAGCGGCTCCTCTCATTAAACCCTGAAACACGCTCTCCATTTCCAATGCTCCCTAACATGTTATGAACCAAACAGCCAAGGAGTGCTGGGACTGGGAAGGAGATATGGGAGGCTGGCTCTTTCCCCACAATCTCTGGTGTAGCAGAAAATGATGCTCAAAGGCATCATGAGTTGCAGTCCCACAGGATACAAGCCCAGCAGCCAGGGAGACCAAAGCCACTGAGAGCAGCTTCTGTGAGCTGAGGAAAAAATGTGCTGCTGGTCCTTCTCAGGGGTAGGTTTCTTAAGTCAAATTTAATCGATTTAAAGCTGTAATATCCTCCAAAGGAGAACTTGGAGCTTTTTTTTTCGAAGTAACGTGTGAATTACAGGAAGATCAGGTATTTGTAGGTTGGCCAGGCTGTGGTGGCTCAGCCACTCAATGCTTTTTTATTTCCAACCCTGCAGACTCTGCAATACAACTCAGGGCAAAACTTTTATTGACTCAGAAGCTTTGTTGTCATGTAAAGGAGACTTGGTTTCACATCTCTGAATGGCAGATACTGCCTGATGGCCACCCAGCAGGGTTTCTCAGGGAGCAAGCCCCAGTAAACCTCATGGATCCAACTTTACTTGGCTGTAAACTCGCTATCATGTATAGCTCTGAACTTACCATATTTGGAATGGAACCCGGAGTTGACAAAGGACTAACACATATCTGAACCCCAAAAAAGGCAAATTCTGCGTATGAACAGAAATGGATTCTGGCCACAAAGCACAGATGAGTGCTCATGTTCATCCCTCCTGCTGGCTTTCTAAGCAAACCCCTTAGCAGGAGGGGGCACATGTTCCCACACTGGGTGTCTCTGTGCTCCTCAGATTTCAAGGCAAGGAGAAATGAGGGAAAAAACAGGGGAACACTGAGGAAAATGATAGATTCTTCATCTCCTGATGCCTTTCTGAAAGATACTTTAGCCCTTTTTTTTAGTGGGAGGTGGAGGTACAGCAGAGGTACAGAGCATTTCTCCCTTGCTCTCTAGTTCAAGGAATGCAGCTGTTCTCTACCTGCCTCTGGGTCAGTTCAAAGGGGTGGATGTATATGTCCAGATACATGATCTGGTGCAAAACTTGCCTTTGATATTTATTTGATACTTACCAAACTCTAAGAAAAGTACTGCTTGGTATGATCCAGCATGGTAAAGGCACTTCTAACTCTTGCTACCCCTCCTTGAGACTCAGCTGTGCTCCTTCTGTCACTGCCATCCCTCTTACCTCATCTGTAAAACAGGAATAAATACTATTTATGCACTTCTGTAAAGCATCTGAGGGCTTCATAGGCAAGGTACTGTGCATATGGATAAATTATTAGGTCTAGTCATACAAAGAAAAATAAAATGACAACACATAAGCAATTGGCAACAATTCATTTTAGCATGGTTTAGCCCGGGAAGGTCATTATGCACAGTTGCTTCAGAGACAGAAAGCTTCACTGCTCTGTGCAGAGCATGCCCGGAGGAAGACTATTCCATACACCAGGCTCAGGGAAGCCTCAGCTTACAAATCAGCTTATCTTGGCCATGCAGAAGTTAGTCTTTTTTTTCACGTGGTATTTAAACAATTTGTGAGTTCCTGAATATGTGAGATAAAACCAAGTCATTGTAGGACAAACCTCGGCTCCCAAAAGCTGCCAAACAGGAATGGAATGGAGTGAAAAGGAGGAGATATTTCCCATATGTATTAGATGGAGCCACAGATTTCTCACAGATGCTGTATGTCTCATTTATCATATTCTTCTACGCTGCTTTTTAACTGTTCTCTTGAAATGTTACTCCCCTACACACTCTTTAACTGAGAAAGATACATAATAGTAATTTCTAGAAGAAAGTACTAAATAAATAGCAAAAATTAAAATAAATTTATCAGCAAGTGAAGTGAGTTTTGTTGAAATTTCTTACTGTGATAAATCAATGATGAAGCCCTCCATATGCAAAGAAGGGTAAGTAATGAAAATTAGTAGAAGCCTGTTACCCTGTCCTGGATTTAATCCCCTTAGGTATTAGACATTACCCAGATGTTCAGGATCACTCCATCCTTTAGCCTTTCTGCAGAGACCATCTGTTGGCTCCTCTGCCACGCACAGTGACAGGTACCACTTACCTACAGGATGCTGAACTGAGCCAGGGTGCTCATTCCACATTTACCAAAGGACAGTCATGAGATGCTTGGAGCCACCTAGGTCCGTCAATAACATCCCAGTTTGAAACATATTACTTTGCAAGTTAAAAAAAGAAAAAAAAAGAAATCCTACCCACTCTGCTGTACTGTCCATCAGTTCCAGAGCTGCTGTGTCCTTATTGTGCTCCACACATCCAAACTCAAATGCAGCTGAACAAAATGAAAAGCATCCATTCACAGTACAGCCAGATCTTCTTGGTGGACTTAATCAAGGTGGTAAAAATGCTGCATTGTGCTTTTACTCCTTGCACATGAGTTGATGCAGTGATTCTGGGATTTTTAAGGCTAGAAGAAAATACAATTATCTAATTTGATCTCCTGAACAGAGGAAATCGTCCACAGGTAATGGGTGCTCTCTGATGTTGGAGGAATGCATCAAAGGCATAATCTGTGATTTTTACCGTGTTGTAGACCACAGTTGGTGAAACTGAAATGGGAACCCTTGAACTCTCTCTGTGCCAGATAAGGAACAGAAAATTGCTTTCTGGCTGGTCTAGGCAAAGCTGTATTAAACTAAGATGGAGATGAAATTATTGTTATATTCATTGCAAGAGCTGCTATGACAACAGATGAATGCTGCAGGTAATTTAATTACATTTCTGTCAGCCCCTGTGCCTTTCAGGAGACAATGCAGAAGCCAACAGCATTTTCTTTTAATCTCGCAGGTGGCACAGAAAATGTCAAATTCTCCTCCAGAGGGCCTAATGAGAGCATTTAACTTGAGTTGTGAAACATTATTTAAGTATCTTGAAGGATCACTCATGTTTTTTTCCCAGCATCTCCGATTCCGTGCGCGTTCCCTGCAACGTTTCAGGAATCGTGCTGCACAGTGGGACTTTCTGTTCCTCTTGGTGCTCTCGGGCTGTACAACACATCTACAGGCTGAATCCCAACAAAAGCTGCCTGCACCCCTGCCCACCCCTGCAGGAGAAGAGGAAAGAGGAAAACATGAAAGTCAAAGCTGTTCATCAAGCAGGTGAGAGCACCAAGAAATCTGAGGAAGCTGCAGCGTTCTCCTCCTGCACTTGTCTGGCTTGTCTCAGGTATTAATGGGAGAAAGCATTGGAGGATGGAGGTGAGAAAAGTTCCTTTCTCCCTGTGATCATGAACTGTGCAGCAAGGAGAGGAGAACAATTGCTTTAAGGACAAAGTATTGACTGATAGAACAGAGTGAAGTTAATAGATATTGACTCCCACTTGCTTTAAGTAGGTCACGCAGAGGGAGAACATGATGCACATCCTTCTCTGAAGCATGGGAGTAGGCAATATTTTAAATGTTCTTCGTGTGTCATTCCCTCATCCAGAGGGACAGTATTTTCGTATGCAAAGGTGCTAATTTCTGCACAGCTGGATGAAAGCCTGCACTGATGGACAGTACTGACTTCAGTGGGTGCTCTGGGAGCTCAGCATGACTTGAGAAGTGATCTGCACCTTACCAAGGCTGGACCCAAGATCATTCCAGTAATCTTATAATGTAATTAAAGCAGGAACATGGCACTTATCTATTGTTTATCTGAGGCAACTGGCTGAGGAGCAATCCTTCCATACTAGGGTATAAACTCAGTTGCCATGTAATTAAGTCATCGTTACATAAGCACCGAACAAATGTGCAACAAGATTCAGATAACACATTAACACGATAGGAGATACCCAGGCGTTTAGCTGGCATTGAGTAAATTAGCCACACCAAATTAGATATCAATGAACACATTTAATACCATGTCAGTTATTATTCTGAGTATAAATTGAAACGTAATCAATTATTTCTACAGCACTCTAACAGAACTCATATTAAGAATTAAAAAAAAAAAACCCAGACTGTTATTCTATAACGTTAGGTCTTCCGTGGGTTTTATGACACAGATGAAGAAAATATGACATCACTGCTCTCTCTGCAATACCTCCCTAGACTGAAGAGAGAAGGGTGGAGCAGCAGCAAGACACAGGTTAAGGTCAACAGTGAAGGTAGTTGACAAAGCACTGAAGGGAAGTCTTGGGAGATCTGGATGCCTTTTCTCAACTCCTGAACAGCTTTGTGCCTTCCTTCCTCCTTCAGTGTATGGAGGTTATGATACTGCCATTGTAAGGAGCTTTGAAATCTCTCTGATGAAAACATCTACAAAATGACAAGTTATTACTCATGCTTATCCACCAGGTTTGGTGGAGTTCCTGCAGCCAATGAGGGGGCTTCGTAACATGGATCTCTTTTCTTACAAAAGAAACATCTCTAGGTATTTCACCTGGGAAAAGCAGCAATTTCTGATCACTAGATCAAGATCAAACTGCAGAAAATAGTTAAATGTGTGAACACTTAGAACATTCAGTCAGCACGGGAGACACTGTTCATTCATAAATTCAAATTCACGTTGGATTCCTCTCAAAGGAATCACAAAACAGAGGGTGATCTGATGAACAGACAAATAAAAGTTGAATGTAATTTATGAGTTCAATAAAAGAGACACATTTGAGGTAATATCTGACAAGTTTTGTAAGGTGAGAAGAAAAGCACGAAGAGGAAAGAGTTATTACACCTTTTTATGTATACCATCCCTACAGCTCCAATAAAAACTGAGATGACGGAGTCCTCAGTTTAGGAGACAAAGGAACTATGCTATTTCCTAAAAGGCAGCATTAACCAAGGATAAATTTATGTGTATACAAATATAGAGACAAATGTATGTATATACCTAGAAGGGTAAAGAGAAGAAAGTTACATGATAAAGCTGTGACACAATAACACAAGTTTTGGATGGAGACATTGCAAGTTGGGCAGGTTGCTTTCAGTGAATTGCACTAAAAACTTGCATGCCCACCACACTGTCCCTCTGTTCCAAATACTTTAGAAGTAAATCAGGGTCCAATGGCACTATCTTTCATGTTTTTCCACCACTTGTCTGTTTCCAGACAAGTAAAAATGCACAGATCGAGCAAAAAAAAATTAGAATTAATGCATTTTCAGAACCACTAAAATTGAGTTAATAGCTTTATTTTATGTTTGCAATTTGAGACTTTAACAACCTTGAACTTTTAGAAGCTGCAGCCAGTTATCTACATCTCACTGTAAGGCCAGGCTTTGTTCTCAGTCTCTTCCCAGACTGATCCCCCAATGAAATAAAATGGTTGTACTCTGTTGCCTGCAGATCTGTGATTGGCATAAGCTCTTCCCATCATTGTAGATAAAAAGGTTGATTTGACTTCTGACTCCAATTGCATCTTTAAATTGCCATTCTCCATTAGCTACCTTGCCTGCCTATCTCCGCTCTCTCCATGTGGAACTAGAAAATTCTGCCACTTGCAACCATGCCCAGGCTGATCCTTGTAGATCAGCCATGACAACATGTCAGGATCTGACCAACCTCTTATGATTTCCTTCCCACCTCAAGAAACAGCAGCAAGGGTTACCAGAAAGTCACGTTTCAGGTACTGGAGCAACAGCAACTCAGGGATTGCTCTTTTGGGCTTGAGAAAGTCTCACCTCTCTCGGAAGCACATGCTAAAGGTCTTTCTGTATGACTCTACCCTGCCTCAAAAGCTTCTGATACCTGACCCTCCTCCCTTTCCCAGAGCTTTTTCCATTTTTCAGAATTATGTAAGATCTCTGCAATAGTGCATGTGGCAAAACAGGACTTGCAAATAATTTTTAAAAGGCTACACAAGCCTTCAAGCTAACAGGCGAATTATCTTTCTAAGGATGCACCCAAAGCTGCCCAGGGGCTTTCCTCATTACCTTCTTCTCAGTATAGCTAAGGAAGAATTTCCTGGAAATTCTAGTAGTGCCTCATATTGTCCAGTGTTTCCTTCTCTCCAGATGCAATGAGAAGACTCTCCTAAGGGATATACTTCAGTATCAGTAGATTAATTTCCACATGTTGCAGTCCTCTGCCATCACACACAAGCATCTAAAGAGTTAGATTTTTTCCATATGCATTTTTCCCAAAACACAGTATACTCCATGGCCAGATGAATGTCTCCTGGCATCCCTGGGAGATCAGGACCCATTTTCAGATAAATTTGTCAAAAATGCAAAAAATGCCTTTTAATGTCCTACAGCCACCTACCTCTTTGTGAGCTCTGTGGAGGCACAGCCTCTTCCTCTGTCATCCCTCCTGACTGTCAGTTCCTACATGATTATTCAGAGTGCTTTTGTTCATCCTTCAGAGCTAGTTGTCTGGCGTCCTCCAATCACCAATTTTCTTTTTTCTCCGATGAAATGGAAACATTTTGGTATGTGCATCCAGCCTTTGTTTGGACAGTTTAATGAAAACATCAATAAGGCACAGACAGGAGAAGGAGAGGGAGGTGCGCAGTCATTAGGATCTGTTATTAGCATTTTGCACACCACCACAAGCTTTTGTACATGAGCAATTAATGCAGCAATAAATACCACAATGAGCTGGAGGAATCTCATTGAGGCTGGGAAGTGTAAACACTGCCTTCCACTTAAAATAATTGTCAGAAGCATTTAAGAACCTTTACAGAAAGGAATAGCTGACATTTTTGCTGCAGAAACAAAAGTCCATCTCTAGCTACGATAAAGAAACCTTCCACCATCTTAAAAAGAAGCTATCTGAGGGAGTCAGAACAAGTGCTAGCCCAATCATCCTCCAGACCCGGATGCCACCAGCCCACCTAGATGTCAAGAGTAGGTTTGGAGAAGGGCAAGCTGGAGTTTACTGGAGTTTACACCTGTTGATTCAGCCAGCTGCGTGATATAGAGTGTTGACTGGCTTTATTCTGACTGCATAAAGGAGCACAGGCAGTATCTACTCTGGTGGTGGTACACAATTAACTCATTAAGAATTCTTGAGCATATTTGAGTTTATACAATAAAAATTTCTCTTTTCATAATTTTTACTTGATATTACAAAACTTTGTGTGGGATTTACTGTACTGGAAGGCCATGGCTGGAGAGGAGGGTTGATAGAAATATCCTACATGTGTTTGATTCCTTGCACCGATTTTAAACCTTTTTCTCCCCAGAGACAATTCTTCACCTACCCTTTTAAAACATCTCACAACGTCAAGTTTCCCCAAGGAAAGCACGGACTGCAAGTCTTCTACAATTTGCTTGTACACGCTAGTTACCAGCAACTTTGCTAATAACACATTGCTCATGCAAATTAATTCAGCTCAGAGAAACAAGTCTTGATGATTATAAAATGCTGCAATTACAGTATTGCTTCCGGCCAGCTGAGAGTAAATTCATCAAGCAGTTGATATTTAAAGCTGCTGTGGTGATAAATGCTTGCCTTCATTTATGACTGTACACCAAGACAGAGAGAAAATGGAATAGAGAAAAATAACTGCATGATGGGAATCCCAACAGAAACCACCAGAGACAAAGGCGGAGATATGCAATCTCTTTCACCATCAGCTGAATGGATCTGATATGCAGCAACTCACCCTCGCTTATCTAACGAGGAGCTATTAAAACAAAAGCAACAACAAACCAATTTTACTTAGACAGAAGCACCGAGAGGTGTTCTTGTTGATGCATGTGATAAAAGGCTTATTATGCCAAGGTCAAGGACAGCTGTAGAGTAGTGGGTGGCTCTTCTGCCCCGGAGTGCACAGGCAGCTCACTGTTATGCTTAGGGATGCTCGCTCTATGTGTGCAGAGCATATAAAGGGGGGGATAAACTCCTCTGAGGTTTTGATAACCACCCTGCTGCTGTTGTGTACCTTTGCTTTGTATGTGACATTACAGTAAAAACAGAAGGAAAATTAATTCAACAACAAACACCCATGATTACACCGCACTAATTGTTTTCACAGTTTCATGATGGAATTAACATTTCAGGCAATGCTGTCCAATTCAGAGGAAATAATTAACTCGATTGGTATTCAGAGCAATGGCATTAATCATCATGAACACTTTTACTAATGACTGTGACGAGAGTAGTGCAAGTCAGGGAGAGTTGTAACTCCCCATTCAACTGCAGCTCTGCTCAGCTGCTCACAGCAAACATCTGAAGGGTCTTGAGACCATGGCAAGTCCCTGGCCCACTCCAAGAGCATCTGAGCATCTGGTGGTGGTGGTATTTCAAATACCCCAAGAAGATGGTCAGAGCGAGGATATTGGGTAGACTGGAGTGGCTTTTTTTCCCCCAGTTGCTCTCAGGACTCACTTTCTCCTCACAGCAGTCACAGATTATTTTACTGACACGATGCCGATAGCAGCAGCACTGACCTGTGGCTGATTCGCTCTGCGAGAGTCGTTCTAATAGATGAGACAGTAAACATGTCCTTCTGCAATATGTGGCTGTACAGCACCCCGTAACAGATCCCCTGGGTAATGCTTTATAAATACCATCTGCACCATCTGTGGACAGAGAGGAAATGCTAGTCCAGGCTTGGCTGGCATGTCAGAAAGACCTGGTCCCAGATGGAGGAAGAAGAAACATCTAGGGACGAGAGGAAGCAGAAAAAGCCTTAGACATAAACCTCCTGGTAACTTGTGTTTGGCAGACCCCTATTATTATTTATCCTAAGATAACATCTTAGAAAAAGGAGCTGAATTCCCATCTACCGCTCTATAAGGAAATTGTAAAGCAGCTATCTATTTTTTCATTAAAATTAAATAATTGAATCTATCCGGACTCATGTACTTTTCCCCCATGAGATATCCAGGAGAATTAAGTTTCAATTGACTTTCCAGACCTTGGTTATCATAGGAAGCTTTTCAAAAATTGGGACATTTGGCAATTTGAAATTCAAATAGGTTTCAGTCAATATGTTTACTATTGCTAGACAGGCATCTTTGTCCCTTGGGTGTTTAATGCCTCAATAAGTAATTGGTCCTTTCATTTTTTATATGCACAGAGTGAAGAGTTTATAGCTCATACAGTGAATTGTCAATACAAAGGATCTTTGCACCAGTCTTAAATAACCCAGCTCCCAGCTCCATTAAATCCCGTTAAAAATCCCCCCTCCTTCCACACGCCCACAACTAGTCTCTTAAGCCTTTTTTTCCCCTTCCCTGATTTTCAATGGCATCTTTGAAAAGTAGCTCTGCTTTACTCACCAAGGCTTGATACAAAGACAGGGAGGTGAATGTGAGGAACAAGAATATGCCCCCAACAGACTGAAACTTCCAAGGATTTTCAGGAAATCCCTTATCATGCCTTTATCCATTAGGTCTGAAATTCAAAGTAGTCGATGCATCTATATCCAGAGATTCAGATCTTTAGAGATAGGAATGCAACAATATCAGTTTTGCATGAGTATTTTTCATATGAAGATATCTTCTGAAGTTTCAGATATGTGGGCAGTGCTGTCTGTAAAGATGAACTGAAATCAGATTTTATTTTATGTGAAACTGCCACTTTTTCATCTTCTGCTTTTTAAAGAAATATATCTGCTACAAGTTAAAATACTGAAGATTTATTTTCAGACAACTGAAACGTGTTTCAATCAAGAAAAAAATCTGTCATTGAAATTGGACAACTTTTTTGTACATTGTACACCATATACACACACATACTGTGTAAGTGCAAGTATTAAAATGGTTTTTTTTCAAGGAAAAAATTGTAGTGTTACTTTCCAAGAAGCTCAATATTGAAAGTTATTGCCCTGCTTCAAAACTGAGGCATTTTCATAATATGTTTTGCTTTCAGCAAGGCAGAGTTTTGCCAGAGGAACTGTTTCTCTTGGCCGGTTTCTAATCTGCTCTAGTGATGTGTTAGAGAAGGCAGGACACCAAAAGAAGCTGGTTTGGTTTGCTGAGCTACAAATGTATCATCACACGAGCAGCACCCATCTGAAGCAGTTAGGGCTTGCACCAACTTGATGTCAGCTCATGCAAGGTGCAGGACTGTCGTACCTGCAGTGCTAGCAGAGGTGCCCTCATCCGTTGGCAAAAAAACCTGACTTCACAAAAATCTTTGTGACAGTCCAAGACAAGACTCTAAGAAGTGAAGATAACCTTCCATATTTTCCTTTTTGCATATGGCGCTGCATGCCTGTTTAGTAGGTGGAAGAAGCCCAATATCACAACTTGCATCCCCTGCCCTGGAGGTATTTAAAAGATGTGGGGCTCAGCATAGGTAGATGTGGGGCTTAACAACATGGTTTACTGGTGGAATTGGCTGTGCTGGGTTAATGGTTCAACTTGATCCTAAAGGTCTTTTCCAAGGAGGAGCTATGGGATGTGCTGAGTTTGTTTTAACTTTCTGTAGTGATGGAAATAATTTATCTTTTCTTCTTTGGTTTGGTTTTCCTGGGGGTTTTTGTTTGTTTTTTTTTTCTTAATTCAACCATCACAAAATATTTTTTTTCAGGCTGAGTTTCTGATTCAGTTGGCTCTGGAAAGGTTTGGAAAGTTCAATTTTTCAAGGCCTCCAACTCAAAGGGCTGCAACATGATTCTTATCAGCTACTGCAGCTTTTGAACCACAGATTTTTCCCAGACTGAGTGTGCAAGGAAGCATTGAGCCTTTTCATGACTAGTCTATGTTATTACTCTCATCCTAACATCACCAGAAATGATGACCAGAGAACCTGCAGCAGTGAACGAGCACCTTTTTCCTCAGCTCAGCTCTCCATCCCTCCAGCCTTACCCTACCACTCACCCTGTGGCCTGCATGGTGGAGCCCGCTGCAATATCGGCTGGCTGCTAAGGACTCTTTGTACAGATCAGCAAATCTCCTGCAAGCATTCGTTAGACTTGTACTGCATTTTGTCAGTATCTGGAGGTGACTCGGGAGGCTAGATGTTTACGCTGAGGTCTATAGGTAGAGAAAGCAGTGGTAATCAAGGACAAATGCAGGTAAAGTGAATTTACCACTTGCAATACGGGCACTGTAGAGCCTTCCCTTTCTGCAGATGTCAGAGTTAAGATTAAGCAGTTTATTTATTCCTCACTGTGTTATGGGGATGAAGAACGTCTTCACAGATTCAGATCGGAATCCTTCACTGCTCCTAATTGTTCATTTTTATAGCATATGTCTATTGAATTTAATGGAACTTGGCTCACAACCTTTGCACATGCAATAATGAATAATAGTTAATAGACCATTTCCCATTACTTTTCAGTCAGAGGCTACCTTAATGCTCTACAAAACATATCGTGTATGTTTAGGATATTTTACCCAGCAGTGAATCAGCCATCTCTCATGGTGCCTTGTAGCAAATCTTTGGCAGTGCAAAGAAACCCCCCCACTCACCTCAGACTAGACTACTCGGGTACCAGTGCAAATGAAATGGCTCTCAACTAGGGATTAGTAAAGAGGCTATAGTGATTGATATCAGAGTCTGGCAAACTGCTTGCAAAAACAGATTTGTGTTCTCTGAATGGAGAAAAAACTTGGTGTTACTTTTTCTTATCAGAATGGCAGCATGTCCTCATAGCAGTGAGAGATCAGATGCATCTATAAGCAGCGACTATCTTATCCCTTAGTCTGTAAAGTCAGTCAAAATCAGAGCTCAAGCTGATCAGGAGGAAGAATCCCTCTCTTCAGTCTGTCATGTTTTCAGTCCATATTTGCTCAACCCCGAGAGATGAATAACTAAAATACAAAACAGCTTCCAAAGACACAGTCCTTGTGTCCACTAAAATATTAAGACAAGATGTTTAGAAACTTTGCTAAATATTGCTTTGTTTATCCATGGGAAAAGCCATATTGCTAAATATTGCTTTGTTTATCCATGGGAAAATCCATATTTACACTGTGGCATATGGCTTCCCCTGGGATCTCTTCAAGCTTCACATTTCTGGAAGAGAGCGGCTTGGTCCCCAAACACAAATTATTGATTTCTGACTTGGGTGATGATGGAACAGGCATAGTCATCTTCATCCTCTCTGTGCTGAGCAAGCATCTGCCACATTATATCTTTTTTCACCACGACTTATATCATAAAGATTCAGAAGGAAACGATGCCTTGTCTCTCTTGTAACAGTGGAGGGGAAGGAGAATTTGCTGGGGCATAACTGACATCACTCCTTACAACCCTGTTTTTCAGCAGGGGAGACATGGTATTAGAAGCAAGTGGCATGTCCTAGTTTGGGAAAGATCTATTGCTGATGGGGAAGGTTGAGCCCCTCACTTTATGCTGTTGTGCCTGTGGTAAGTGGTGAGCCCATGCTTGGGCCACCATGGAAGTTCTGCTCTGCTTCCTGAGCAGTCACACCCTGCTGATCGGCATGGTGCCCATGTGCTCATGGCCAACAGCTCACTGCAGTGCACGAGTCATGAGATTTTCATATGACAGAGGCTTCTAACAGCAAGTTAACACTGATCTGCCCTAAAAGCAGCATGTGCAAATACAAGCTACAAGCAACAGGCAAAGGAAGAATCTTGTATCTCCCCCCTGAGAGCCAAGAACTCATAGCACAGAGCCAGTGCCTAGGTTTTGACAACCTTTGAGGACAATTCACTGCCGTCAGGACAGGACCAGATGATTCACACAAAAGGCAGTGGTGAACCCAAGCCCTTGCAGAGCAGAGGAGCATCTTCAGCATGTGTCTTTTCTGCAATCTCCTGCATTGAAAAGTCAAACATTTCTGCTCTGTAAAAGTCAGTTGCAGGACAGAGATACAGCCACTCCTTTCACAGGATTAAATAGAATGAGGAGAAAGGGTAAAGTCAGGTGAAAAGGAGCTGATGCCACAAGACATGCAAAGAAAACCCATGGAGAAGATGCTGGGATACTGCCCAGAGCTGGTCACAAAAAGCCCATTTGCCTCAGACTTTTGATTGTGTCCTAGTAACATCTGCTGTTACCACAATTCAGCAGCAGCTTCCTGTGGTTCAGCATGAGACATATCTCCTCCTAGGATAAGAAAAGGAAAAAGTAATTAATAGATAAGAGTCTTCCCAGGGGAGGCTGATTTCCTTTCTGATCCACAAAGCGTTGCGGATTAAGAACTGGAACGAAAGGACTCATAGAAAACGGAAACTGCTGGAGAAGTGGGTGCTTTTCTCCTTTGCAGATTAGGGAGACAGTCCCTCTCATCTGCAATCAGGACTGCAAAATTCCCCAGTCCAGCATGCTTGCTAATCACTCCCTTTGCTTCGTTAAAAGGGGGGCAAAATGAAATTTCCTGCGCTGATTAGGAATGTGGAGAAAGCAATCACTGTCATTTGCATTCAGTCAGGTGTTTGTTCCCCCTGATAGAAGAGCATCAAGATTATTTGAAAAGCACCAAACAAGAGCTATGCCATTTCACTAATTAAACCCACCCTTCTGCTCTAAAATTGATGAATAACAACTGAACTTGACTCATAATCCCTTTGTCTTCTATTATTTACTCTTTTTTAACAGTGATTAATAGCAAGGTAGTGCTTTCATTATTCTTGTTAATTACCTCTGTTCTCTACTTCAGCTTGTAAAATGTAATTGCCTGAAACATAAATCTCCTCTTGCCACTGATGTTCACTCATCATTAATATTATTCTGGCCATTCTTATAAAATCTTTATAAAACATAATTATACATGTGCCATTAAGTGCCATGTTGTGTTGAAGATGCGCTAAGCCTTTTCTGAGGACTAAGCTGGTCTGTACGTTAAACCTTCCTCTTCGGGTTAATGTGCTTGTGTTCCCCTAAGGAAAAAAAAAAACAAACCACATTAATTGGTCAGTGAATATTGTAGATCCAACTAACACACCTTCTTGAGCGTGCCAGCCCTGCTAAGTGGCTGCTAACACTGTTGCAACAGAGCAGAGGCACTTTAATGGACTCTCCTTCACTCCCCACCCCTGGAAACAATCATTTCACTGAACTGAGCGATGATCACTGGCCAAATGCAGCAGCTACTCACTCGAGTGATTATCAAGTTTCTTTCTGTGTGTGTAGATAATCCCCAAACAAATTATTTTCATTGTCTCTGCCCCTGATATCTAAAACCAAAAGAACTGTGTATCACAGAGAACAAACATCTTGCCGTGGCCATTTTTTTCCCTGTTGTAATTTTTTAGTATTGCTTATAAGGTTCTATGTAAGGAAAAATCTATTAGAAGGCGAGGAAATGCATTATCCCCAGCTTATTGTTGACAAGATATTAGCTCAGTATTTGTCAGGTTTCTGGTAATGGACAAGTTTATTCGCAGCACTTCATCTCTTGAACAACACACTTGGCTACATGAACAGCAGTAATATCCCAGCTGAGCTTAGCGAGAGAGAAGCATGTTTATTATTTCTGAAAAAAAAAAAAAACAACCACCCAACTCATACCTCCCTGATTCATCTACATTATTACCTAAATGTGCATTTGGAGGCACTAGATCAGCTAATGTAAGCCCTTCAGCCAACAAGTATTATCAAGTGTATTTCCATTAACTTCCCTTCTCCACAATCGCAGGAAGGACAGCCTATAAAATACTGCAATTGCATTTACAGTTGTTAATTACTGTAAATTCAGTGTTTGAGATAAGGCCATTTGCTCTCTCCAGGTCTTCTACCTGATGTATTGTGGCTATTATGGCTTTTAGTTGGATTTGCCATGGCGAGGTCCTGTCTGTGGGGTTTCTCCTGCCTTACACCA
>JAVSBS010021325.1:52662-84077 GCA_033124195.1 Coracias cyanogaster
CAGCGCGCAAGATTTGAATCAAACCTTCTTGGCACTACAGCCCTGTCAAGGCAGGACTTTAATGGCTCAGACTGCAGATCTGAGAGGCGCAGGCCAGAAGGGGAGTGAGCAGGGTCTTTCTCCATTTTTTCCTATTCTTAGACGACTGCAAGGAAAAATATTTCCTGCCTGACCCCACCTGTGGTTTACTGAGTAATGGTATTCTCGATAATGCATTTTGCCTGAGGAAAGCATTGTAACTTAGTTACTTTAGGGGAGAGCAAGGAAATGGGATGGGAAAACTGAGTCTTTAAATCAATTTTGTAAATCTATGCCAGATTGGGGTAAGCAGCATGGAAGAGGCAGGTCAGAGGATAAATTCACGATCAAGTAAAGTTCCCAGAACTAGAGAAATTCATTCTTTTTTTCAAGGAAAGGTTTATTTCTTAAAATCAATATTCAATGTAAGCCATAGAACTAAACCAAGTTCTGGGACCTAGCTTCCTTTCTTCTGAATGCAGATCTGCTACAGAAGTGTATATTCCTTCTAGAAATTTGTTTCTCAAGAAAAGTGGATAAATCCCACCACAGACCTAATTTAAACTGCTGCAGTGACTCCTCAGCCTGAAACTAGTCATTCAATAGGGCCAACCATGAGGCAGTCCCTCCCATTTTAAACTAGTTGTGTAGGAAAAGTTGACTGATTTGCTTCTTGGTAACCTGTTTTTCTCCATTTCTTTTAGACTTCTAGACTATTCTTCCTCATGACCCAGGAAGCCACTATGTCTGTGACTATGCATGCTGCTGTGGGATGGGCACCAGCAGTACATGTGCGAATGCTCACCGTGGTCCAGTTCCATTTCTGGATAGGCATTTACATTTGAGATGTCTGCTGACATGGTTACAGAAAGCTAAACAAATGGCTTGGTGGTTGCAGCGCTGGATTTTGGGAGTGCTGCTCTGTGCATGCTGTCCTGATATCTCCTGCCTCTCGACCAGTGCATGCCCATACCAATTTGAAATGGAGGTGTCCAATGCAAATGGTCAGCAAGGAAGGCTGTATCACCAGGGACTCCTTAGAGACACATAATATATTTTCATGCCAAGAGGGTCCCTCTGAAAGTAACTTAATTAAAACTTCTGAATTAATAAGCCTGTCCTTCATCAGTAGCCAGAGTAATAAAAACAGCATGGAGCTTCTCTTTAATGAAATAAAGCCTTCCTCAAAAGTGAAGAGAAACGTGAAAATACAGTTATACTCAGAGCTGATTTTGCTGCTGTTGGTGCATCATTAGAATGCCTATCAGGCAGCTGCTGCATCTGTTCTAGCGAAGGAAGAAAGAATGAACAAAGGACTGCCCCTCAGAAATAATGGAATCAACACTGGAAGTTAAAAATACAGGTGTAATGGGATACCTGAGATCTGGTGTTGCTCAGGTATTCTTATAGTTCAGACCACCTCATGTATTCAAAGGTGATTCCTGTAAAATGTCTAACCATTTCTCAGGATAGCAGTGGAACTGATCACCTGAAACCTCTCCTGTGTTTATCTGTGACTCTATGAAGAAAAGTCCTGAACATGTTGTTCCCTGAGCATGGTAGATGCTGAGACCCAGATCACAAGGTTGTGCATCGGGCTCATCTTTAATTCTGGATGTATCACACACCACTAAACATATTTTCTCGTTTCTTAAAGTTTTCTGTTGTTCTGTAGTTTTTCTAAAGTTTTACAATCTACTGTTACAAACCTAACACAATTGTATCTCCTGCACAGCTGGGGGTTCCCAAAGCTAGTTTTCTAAAGAAAATGTATTTTCCATCCACTGCCTCCACGAGCCTCCCTGCTGAGAATAGTTTATGCTTAGCTACACTCAGGACATAATAAATGTGAAAGAAAAGAAGGTAGGGCAAGGATTTAAAGAGCTGTATCAAATTTTATCACTTGAAGGTTTGGTGATGAACACAATCCCATTTTCTTCTGTTTAGTATATTTTGGAGTTCATTTTTCACAAAACCTCCACATCCACCTAAAGGATATATATAGAGAGACTTTTTGAAGTACCTAAATGGGTGAACTGGTCAGACTCTAATTGTGTCTGAAAGGCTATAGTTGACATATACTGGAGACTTAATTATGTAGCGTGTGGCTCCATCTGTCAGCTGCAGTATCTTTTGTTACGAAGAAATAGACTTCCATAGATGACGACGTGACAGATTTAATTTGCTTTCACAAGGATAACTTATGTGGGCATTTAAATGATGCTGGAAATTAGAACAACATTTACATTCTTTATGTAGACACAGAAACACTATTTACTGCAAGGTTTGTCCGAAATATAGCACTAAGATTGAGTGGGTGGCAGCAAATACAAAGCTGAACACCAGGAAACAATTAATTAAAACATCATTAAGAGAAAGGTAGTCTTAAACAACACTGAGTAAAGATGCACATGTAGAAAATATTCTGAAGAGTTTGTTTTTGTTGAAGTTAATAGAAACTGTGGTTGTACTAAAATTCAATCTCTTTTATGGCAAATCTGATAGCAAAATGTAAAGACCATAAGATTCCAGTTTGGGTGGAAGAGAAGATAAAGTTTTCCCCCAAACTAGAGATTTTTGACCTTTTTCAGCTTGTTTATGATGTTTTTTTCAAAGCTGATGCAGATTGCGGTAAAACTATTAAAGCATGATGACTATAAGCTTATCTTTCTTTTCTGCCTTTGGAGATAGCTCACAGATCATATCTCAAGATTCCTTGCAAGGTAAACAGCTATCCGTGTGTGGCCGGGTAAATCCAGCTCATGGTTCCTTTAGCCTTGCTGCTACACAGCCGCTCATCTAGCTGAGATATCTGATCACTCAAGGATGTGGGTCCAGAGCCTCCAAGGGATGCCAGTCCCCATGTATCACATATTAGCATGAAAAGAGGAACAAATGTTATTTTCAGAAATTACATGTGAACCATAAGTTTTCCTCCAAGTTTTTGCAATCATGTTTTCTTAAATATACATCTCTGTCCCATTTCAGTTTGTGAAGCCCACACAGACTACAAGGAAAGCAAAACAACTGACAATGACGTGCCGGAATATTTACAATGAGAAAATACAGGAGAGGGAAAGATACACTATGAGGGATTTTGCTATTTGCTCGAAAATGAAGAGACTTGTTAATTAGAAAATGCTTTTCACAATTGATTTCATTTGAAATGGAGGGGAGACCTCATTCATTTGCTTACAGGCTGTAACATATTTCAACTGCTGAGGAACAACATTATTTTTAGCAAGCTATACATTCATCACATAGCAATGTGTCTGGAAGTCTAACCTGCCATTATGTCAGCATGCAATATACAGTTTTGAAAGACTCCCTATATTTATCAGCTTCTGAATGTAATGATTGCCCAATTATCTCTAAAATTGTTATAATCTTAGTTTTAGCTGAAAAGCCTTTATTGAAAATCTACTAGTAATCTTCCATAAATGTTAGTCATAAACAACACTGCTAAATCATAAAAATATAACTGCTTGTGATTAATCTGGAGAGAGACTTACATTAACATATTCAGTTCTAAATGGTCTCTCATTCCAGCATCCAATAAGTACTGATAAATTGAATTAGCTTACTTAGTGTGAAGTTTGCTGGGAGCTGGCTTGTAATCCCTCTATGAATTTCTATTTTACCATCCTGGCAAAAGTGTAAAAAATCCAACCCCAGACCAGATTTTCTGAAAATGGCACCAGTTTCTGAGGATCTAACAAAATGCCATATCCACGCTCTTCTGAATGTGCTTCTAACACTCGTTTTACATTCAGTGCCTATGCAGGTTTTACTTCCTAAAGCGCTAAGCAACCCGAGACCAAGCAAACTCCGATTTCTCCATAATTGCATCCCATTGCAAGCCTCCAGGCTCTGCTCAGAGTGGCCCTCTTCCTGCCTGCTTGCCACATTTGCCCTTCTCTTTGCACTTCAGGCACTTAGATTTGCATTGTAATCCTCAACCACTAAACAAATATGAGATACAAGCAGGGGACCAACATCACCAAAGCCTAGGGAGGCCATCAACTAGGGCATGGACAAACATGCCCTGGTTGGGAACAGGAAGACAGAGGGGGTTTGGTTAGGTACTTCGACACTAACAGTGGCTGTGTTCCAGACCCATATTTTGGTGGTTAAGAGCTATAAAAAAAAAAAAATCTACACCCTCGTTAACACAACAGAGGCTGCAGTGTTTGGCTCCTCCACAGCAGAGCTGTAGCTGAAAAGCAGACGTATGCAAAGGATAGGAATGGTGTCAACGTTATGGCCTGGTGACAGCTGCAGCTCAGCCCAGCCGAATGAAGCTATGACCCTACAGACTCCACTAGCCGTGTGTGGATACGTTTCCATACTAATTTGTATACTTTACAAATACATAAAACACATATCTTCCTCTGCTACAATTTGTATCTACTTCCAGTTTGACAAACTATAATTGGAGCCAAAGCTGAACAAGGACTAATACTGGTTAATGAGAACTCACTAAACACTGATTTGAATATTGCTCTTGTCTGCAGCCTAACGAGAGCTTGAGAGCTGCCGAAGGAACGAAGCAAATCTAATGAACATAAAACCAGGGCATCAGCATGGCTCGCTTCGAAAGGAATGGCTGAATTATGCTGCTGGAGCAGCTTGAGTGGCTGCAGAAATCTGTTCTGCAGAGACCCTGCCAGGGAGATGTCCCCACGGCCAGGGCTCGAGGGGCTGCCCACAGCACTGGGCTGCTCTGAGCTCCTCCCAGCAGGTTCCAAGCTGTGCCATGTGTGAGCACTATTCCCTGCAGAGATCCACCCGCTGACAGAGATACCCTGGGAAAATAATACCTGCTAGCTGACTGCAACACTGGGGTGAAAGCATGTTTATTTTACCCCAATATTTATCCTCTCAAATGCCTCTCCTTTGCCTTGCTAGCAGAACCACCTGGAGGCCACCTCAGGGTGTTCCTCTGTGTGGGGCTGGTGGGGACAGAGAGGTGGGAGATGCCTGGGGATTGCGATAGGAGCCAAGCGCTGCTTGTTCAGCAGATGGTTTTGTTTAGCAGCCACATGGGCACCTTAATACCTTTCATATATAGGTAATGTTCCTCGCTTCCCAAGTGCACAAATCAAGCAGAAAAATCCTCCAAACGGCTCAATTAAACCCCATCTAACTGACACCACGGGAGGCTTTTGACCAATGCAGAAAACTAAGATACATTTTACTTCAGTAAAATGAGTAAAGAGCTTCTCCAGCGCACAAGAAAAATGTAGAAAACATGCAAACTTTAAACCACCATTTGGTGTTAAATACTTGTAAACCTCTTTTTTTCCTTAGATTAATATCTCACATTTATCTGCTCTATACATTTTGGAGACATAGTGAAAATTGCTTATTTCTAATAAAATGTAGCAACCGTACCCTAAGGAAAAATTACTGTGTTATGAAATATTTTTCCCCTCTACCACAGCCAATTTAGTTTTCATTTAAAATTCAATAACTGCACCATACTCGGAATCTTCCACGACTGTCATAATGACTTTGAACAAAAAGTCTGCTGTAAACAAGGAAGATTAGAAAGACATTATTGAGGTAATTTCTCCCCAAGTTTCTTTCACGTAGTCAGAGATGCAGAAAATGGATGCAACAGTTAGTGTGAATATGATTTAGAAATAAATAGGAGAAAGGAAGCACTTTGTTCTACAGATACTTTCGTAATAAAAGCATTTCTTTCCATGTTTTATTTGAGATATCCTTCACCTCTTGGTGGAAGGGATCACTTTGTTGGTTCCTCACTGAAATATTGATGTAAGTGAAGAAGACAAACAATGTAATATTGCCAGGGAAAGGCTGACTACTTGCTGTAACTTTTTTTTTCCTTGCATCTCAGGAAGGGGCTCTGACAGGGGTGCCAGAAGAGATCGGCTGTGCAGGAACTGCTGGTCCACACTCCCCCAGTCCTGCATCTCCTTGCTTTGTTAGTAGCAGATACTTCAGAATAAAGCACAGAAAGAGAAGAGAATTTCCCTTTTCTCTTTACGTGGTCTCTGAGGACAAATTCTGCTCCTATAAAAAGGACAGAAATCCCAAATTGTGTCTATCTCGCCCACCCATGGCTCTGTTCCTCGCTGAGGGCATGACCAGGTGCCTGCCCCAAGCAGATCCCGGAGCCCCCATTTTGCAGAAGGCGGCTGAATTCCTGTAAATATATCCAGTAAGCAAAGCTGTGACATCCAGCCTCATCACCTGGTGTAATTCCTTGTGTAAAACATCTTCACACTCGCAAGAATAATTCCTATCATTTTTATTTTCACTCAAAACATTTCCAAGAGCTGGCAGCCAGTGCTTTGCAGTGCACTGCAGAAGGGGGGGGGGTGCTGTGATGCTAACTCACCTCAAGTGGGAGCTGTCACTCGTGAAAAGCAATGAGGAATGAAACTATTTTGAGGCTCCTTTTAAAGAAAGCAACAAATGGGATGTTTCTAAGACCAATTCAAGAATATTCCCTTTACAAAAGTTTCTGACATTTTTTCCGTCTGACTGTACTGCAAGGTCAATCTTTGCCTGGGTACAGGTTCCCACCTTCTCTGAGCTCATGGACTCCACGGTTGCAGGGAAATCCTCTCCTTTTCCATGGAAACCAGACACAAAACCCTCTAGAAACATCTGAAAACCTTAAAAATCCTCCAAAAATTTTTAGTCCAAGTAAACTCCATTAATCTGTATTTGAAACAAGGCTGAGGCCTTGACCCTGCAGTTGCTCCAGCTGTTCTGCCTCACAGCTCCCATGTCCCTAGGACCTTGTCATTTCTAGTCGCTAACAGCTGACCTTGTATATCTTTATTTTATACTTCTCTATTTTTCCTACCCCATCTAGGAAAAACCTAGATGTATTTCCTATGGAAACATGATATAACATCGATAAGCTTTCCATGCTGTTTCCTTTTTAACATCTAGAGTTAAAGTAGTTCATTACCAGTCTTATATCAAGTCCCATTCCCCATATCAGCATCCTTCATTCCCAAGTGAGGGACGCAGCCCAGCATGTCCTGATCCAATTATTTCCTCAGGACTTCTTTTAGCACACCTTCAACACCTGCAGTGACTGCCACACGCGCCTGCCAGGCATGTGCTTTTGTGCTGTAATGACACTACTGGTGTCTCATACTCTTATATTATAACTTAACGGGAACAATTTTGGGGAAGAAGGTGAAAATTCGTAATATTGCTATACCCCACTATACCCAGCACCCACAGTGAGTCCCAGCCATGGCTTCTGCACCTGCTGAAGTGGCACCAGTGAGACCCCGGTGTCTCCCAGAGAAGCTCCCCCTCCTCCCCCTCTGCTTTTCAGCTGCTCTTGATATCACCTCCACCCCAACACACCCACACAGCAGAAATGCCCCTGGGTGCTGCCACTTCATGGAATGGAGAGAAGCATCCTGGGCAGCTGGCTGTCCTCAGAAGCCAGAATGCCGGTCAGTCAAAAAACCTGTATCTCCCCCATTCATCCTCTCCCTGTGGAATCCGCTCAAAATGAAACATTAGAGGTGCCATTAAAGCAGTCAACTTAAATTTTAACAACAAAACCTGTTTTTTCTTCCTCTCTTGAGGATTACACAACAATACAGAGCAGCTGCCTTCTCCTTGAAGAAGGACTATATGCTCTTATTTAACAAAAACATGCAAACTCAACTTCAAAAAAAATCTGGTTTCATTATTTTCCTCTTGTCTACTCTAATCAAGGTACTTTAAAATGTTGACTGAGGTCTGCCAGGTGATTAAGCCAGAGGAGGTCTCTGTATGTCAAACCCCAAACATATTTATGCCAGACAGTTTTAGCTAGTGCTCTACAAACTCAACATCATGTTAACACCATCGACTTTCTGCCCCTCTTCATTCATCCGAAAGAAGCATTTATAACCCAGAAATTGATAGGCCATCTGCAAGCAGTGGTAGTAGGGCATGCCCTTTTTACAAAGCTATGGCATAGGTGTTGGCAAGGGGTACAGGAATCTTTGGAAAAATAGACTACCAAGAGCAAATGTAGCTTTCATGAAATAAATCAAACTCCTGTAAGTGAGCAAAAAAATACCAGTCCATTCTCTGACATATACATGGCAAGAACCAATCTCACTCTGCACAGGACTGTCCTCAAGAAATGAATCCACTACATGGATTTTCCACATCTGTGTGGAGGGACAGTCTCTACCATGCACAAAGAATTAGATGTTCATGTCCAGCATCTGTTCAGTGCTCTGCCCGAATCATTGCTCAATTCAGTCTTCACAAGACTTTTTAACATGGCACCACAGAAAATCAATGAAAAACCCTCCATTGCATACAGTTACTTTAAGATTTGATATTACCTATCTGATGGAAGGGTAACCCCCACAGCTTGCTCTATTTTTATTGGAGGTCATGGAGCTGATCTCTACCTACAGATTCCAAGAAACACCACGACAGTGAACAATTCAGAAGATTTATTGGATTTCCCTCTCACAAAGTATTGGTTCATGTTCAAAGAAAGGCTTCTTAAATTTTCTGATTACCTGAACCCCAAGTTGGAATGGGGACATAAGAATTATGAAAGTCTTGATGCTTCCATTCCATATGTGCAAAAATTTGGCACCTGCTAGATTCATGTGCTTGACTCCACTACCATTCAACATTTGTCACAAGTCAGCTGCCAGCCTCCAAAAAAAATTAATTAAAAAAAAAAAATCAAGAAAAAACTCTGCTATCTTCTGGAGAAAAGCAATGTGTTCAACCATCAGTAACAACCAGCTTCAAATTCGTGCCAGCCTTTTGCTATTTCCGCATGGGACCTATTACTTGCTATAAACATTTGTTCCTGGTTCTCAGTTTTAGGAAAGATAAGAAACAAAAGGATGGATTCTGCTTGGTCTTAATGCCATGCTTTTGTGCAAGAAGAAAATAATCGTGAAAGTACTTTCTTAAAACCTGGGCACACCATGCTGATTCAACAAGCAGTTGGTATTATGAGATAAAAGGATTCCGTTCAGTCTGATTAATCAAACCCCTTTATGCTTGCCAAAGCCTAATTATTCTTTGACCTACATTAATGACTTCAGAAAGCATAGTACACCTGGTGGGAGTTCTCAATGGGGAGCAGTTTAGACTAAAAGGAAAACTCCTCCTTGTGTCACAAAAACCTGATTTGCTTATATCAGTAGAATCAATTGTTTTCTACAGAACTGTGGTCTCCCACAGGTACTGTTGGTTATATTGAAAGATAATATATGTGGTTTTTACCAGTATTAAAAAGCTATTGTTTGACAAATAAACTCCATCTCAGGGTGACTTTAAAAAGCATCTCTCTATTGCACACTATTACTGTATCTATCTTTCTATGGAACTGTCTGGCCGTAACTCACGTGAACACAGAGACACATATCCCATTCTGCATTCTTGGTGAGATAATGAGCTTCTCATATCCCAGTTTAAAATTCAGCATGAGATTTACATCCAGATCCAGAAACATTCACATGGATAAGGATGACGCAGCATCAGAAAAGAAAAAAAAAAAATAAATCCGTGAATGAAGCAATTCACCCCAACTTCACTTGATTGAAAAAATCCCGTCTTTAAAGCAAAGCAAACTATGGAAAGCATGAGGTCTGTGCTCGTGCAATGGGAACTCGTATCAGGAATTTACCACATGAAATAGTACTTTATGGTCATCTAATGGTAGAGACATCCAGGGCCAAACACAGAGAAATATAATAGAATTACTTCTAGCAAATCTACTTGGAATTGCATCAATTTATAACAGAAATGCTAAGTTTGGTGTAGCAGTTGGATAGAGATGTGTGTGTGAGCACCAGACGACACAGTAGAACAAAGGTTTGCAATGGCTTGCATCCGTGACAAGATCAAGCTATGGTAAACTAATTATGGCCACAGGCATCTTTTTTGGTCTCCTCCCTGCTGCTGCTGATAATCTTAGGAAGAAAGTATCCTTTGCTTTACAAGGAATATTTGCTCAAATCCCAAAGCCAGGAGGACAATTTTCTGTGCAGTCATGGACATTGACAAACCTCTAAATTTTGAGCAACTGATATTGTTTACTCAGGAATTTAACAAAAAGTGAGGAACAAAAATTTTATATAAGAATGAACTGCACCAAAATGGCTGTTGTCTATGAAGAACTCAGAAGAAGCAAAAGAACCAACATTCTGGTGTTTCCCTTGGGTACATGAATATTTGAGAGCCCTGGAACAGATTAGTACTGGAGTTTTGCAACAGAATGACAGACATGAGTTGTGTTTGCCAGGGAGTCTTGGAATGGATCTGTTTCACAACCATAGGAGGAGAAAAGGATCAGATCTGTATGGTACCAATCGTCATTCAAACCAGAATGTATCCTCCAAGGTTTTTCAGGATTGAAAACAGACCACTTTTCCATATCTGTTCCCACGATCTCATTTCTTCAAGGCTTTCAGCCCCTTTACCTCTGCACACGCAGCACCAAGCAGTGTGCTAAGCACTAAACTGGGGGAGTTTGTAGGTGCTGTCACAAGAAGCAGTAGTAGAAGACTTGGCAGAATGCAACTGGAGAAAGTCTCCTGATATTGACTGCTTCCAGAACTTATCTCACTGACCAAAGCAGGAGAGGACGAGTCTTAAATCATGCACAAGACAGAAATATTAAGCAGTTTGGTAGAAAGATCAATGATGACACCACTTTGCTTCTTTCTTCAGCACATTAGGAGCACATAGTATTTTCTCTTGCAGGAGAACTCATCAGTTTAATACCAAATGTTGTGGGAAGGGACTGCGATCATAAAGTTACAGGAAAGATTACATATTTGTCTCAGATAATGTTACCCAGATCTCTTTTTTGCTTAGTAGTATTATTATTTCTTTCTCCGTTTCAATACGATTCCTGCCTGTATTTCATTCTTTTTTCCCCAGATGACTTTATTGTAGGTCCTTTGAATTTTAATGCCCTGAGCATAGCCTGTTCAACATACCCATGGCTGTATGGGAGTATGTGGCCATGAGCAAACACAGCATCTGGAAGAGAGGTACAAACTTGCTCATTATAAACCAAGCTTTTCCATTCATAGAAGTGAGGCATGCAGGTACCTACACGCATACAGGATAGCGCATATAGCAGCCACAGACCATGTCCTGCCACCCCACTGATAAGTTCTCCTAATTCAAAGGACCAAAGCATTAGCTGATATCAATCTATCAATGGGACTTCACTTATTTATAACAACAGACATTCTTGCCATGCTATGTTTGCTTTGTACTATCATTTCCTTCTAATCAGGGAACAAACTCAATTATACTTTTGTCTGCTCCAGGCATAACTAATCAGCGGACAACTCCTTCAGTAAGCCCAGCCATTTCAAATACCTCCTCTCACACACAGATATCTCAAATAAGAAGTGTTACTTCTATACCCCTCAAGGGGTGCAGGCACAGTCATTAATCTTTCTTTCATCTCACAGAATGCTAACAAAACTATCACCTCCCTACCCCTGAATTGGGTAGGTCCTAATTAACATGCTAATTGGGCAGATCTTCCCTAATGACTCCCAAATCTCAGCAGTAATATGTTATTTAGATAGAAAAGAGTTATCTAAAAGATAGGTAGAATTAAAAAACTGGCAAGCCAGAGAACAGTTTGGACAGGCACAGTACTGAAATGGACCATTCTGCTGCGAGAATTAAAATTCTCCACCTGCCTATGCTACAGATCATATATTTACAGATTCAGCACCTTGCAATGTTCAGAGCAAGAGGCATTTTTTGGCAATGTACAGCTGTAATGAATAATATTATTCAAGCAGAGTGAAAAAACATATGAGTAACAATGGAGTTTTAAAATATATTATTAAACCTGTTTATTTTAATATGTCTCTAAATAAATCTGGGTTTTATTATCTGACACGAAAATGTACAAGTTGTTTTGCAAATCCAGCAATGCCAGCAGCTCTGGCAGTTTGTATTCATGAGCAACTTCAAGATGGATAGTTCAGGTCTTAATGGAATTAGTCCACTGGGGCTAGTATTGTGTTTATGCAGTTAAAGGCTCAATATAATCAAATTTCTGTGCATTTGCTCTCTTCAGAAAATAGGACTCAATAATAATTTAAATCCCCCGTTAAGCTAAAATGAAAATATTGGCAGATGCCATAAAAGTCGTTGTTCTAAAGTTTTCTTTCAGGCACACCTCACAGATAGCAGCAGAATTTTGTTAGTAAGACAGTAGAACGTCTGAATCCTATGAAACAAAAGCTCTGATGTGTCTCTTCTGAAGCTTCTATTGCAGAAATCCCTGCAAACATGGCCTTACTCTGCTAAAGTTGCACCTATAGTTCGGTGAGCACATTAGAGTTTGTCGGCTCTGAAAAGCAGCATTTCTGTAATGCTGTGATACAGGCAGCCTGTACTGCCTCACACCTAGGGAGGACAAATTCAGCGTGTCAGGAGAACATAGCAGCAGCTCAGCCCAGTCCAGGCAACTGGGACAAACTTGAAGCATATGCTTTGGTCTCAAACTGGAAAACATCAGCTGAAAACCAGATTTATTTATTTCTTTCCCTTGTGCTTTTGGAGCATACAGAAGGAGAAATACTGGCATGGCGACACTGTGCTATTATTTTGTACAACTTTCTGAACTTCGTTTAACTTCATTTAAAAAAAAGGCATGAAAAGGAGTCACAACATTTCACTGTGATATTTTGTTTTCTGATGCAGAACGATTTTTCATTAAAAGGATTTTTTTTTTACAAGATGCCAAAAGCTAAAATGAAATGTTTTTGTCCTGATTGCTGCTATTCTCTCATTTTAGCTTTTATGAACCCTGTTCACAAAAACAACATTCTTTCCTTTGCCCTCACCCTTTTACAATGTATGATTCACAAGCATCATACAGATTTAATGTGGTAAAGGCAGCAGTGGAAAACATTCAGCAGAGCTACGGTTACTGGTCGCTAAACTCTGGAGAAAGATGGAGAGTGACCTCATTTAATTACTGTAATTCTAAAGATAAAGAATAATGAAGACAAGGAAAGACAAGGCATTTCCAATTTTCAGCTGGGAAGTAAAAAAACCACCCTGCTAATCCATTTAACCTAATCCAGAAGAGACAGTTCTTTCTAGGGACTTCAGGAGCTGGGAAGGACGTTACTGCTTTATTGCTTTAACCTGTAGAATTTTTTAAAACAGTTCACGAGAGAAGCAAAGGCAAAAACTATAAAAATAAACCCCAAAGCACAAACACATCAGCATGTGTGTAACCAACTCTTTTCATGTCCTATAGACAGAAGAAACTCTCAAATGTGATTTTAGCAATGAAACATCTGGACCATTTCCAAGCACTGCCAGTCATTATGGGCTTCCTCCAGCCCTCCCAAAGCCAAGGGTTCAGTCCTTCCACTGCTTTCAGATCAAGTTCAGCTACTGCAGACAACTGTCAAAACCACAAATACAATCCAAAGAAGTGCTGTATGATACTAGCCCATCATACTCACTAGTGTATTAAATCAAAGAGATACAGTAGGAGTCCTGAATGAACATAACGTGCTGCTGCTCCTGATCAAGTTTGACAGCAAGTCAGTCAAGGTCTTAACATGGATCCATCAGGCAGATCCTAACAGGCTTGGATGGGTATCACTGAAATAGAAGCTATTCTTCAATATTTACTGGATTTAGGCTGATGAAAGTTGCTTTAGCACTATATGAGACAAAGTAAAGACAATGGAGATTTTGCTTATTAGTGCAAGTACTACTCACCAGACAAACTTGCTGGAAGATCCCACCTACGATCAACATTTGGGGCTTTTGTATTACACATGGACAACAGACTTTACAAGTGGCAAACTCTGTAGTCCCCTCCCCTTAAATATATGCAGATGAACAAACTGGACTTGATCAAATGAACCTCAAAGTGGTAATCTCCTGTAAAGACGCAAGGAACATGCAGCAGGCAGCAGCACCCCAAGGGAGGGCAGTAGCACACACCCCGATCCAGAGCAGCACAAAGCCTTTCTGTACCCCAGCACATCCAACACCCCTGTGCAAAACAGACTTACACAGGCAAATTGCTCAGCTGCTTTCCTCCTGGTAACACCTCTGGGCTGTCGCAGTGTGTGCAGGCTCAGCCAGAGCATTGAAAGAATGAAGGAATTTTTTTTGAGCATAGCTGGATACCTCAGGCCACTCTTGTACCTGCAAGGGACAGCAGGAAAGAGAATATCTCCTTGGAAGGGCAGCCAGGATAACAAAACAGCTGGATGTTGCTGGCACCGTGTGGGCTTTTGTGAAAGAAACCAACAGAGCTCTCTTACACAGCCTTGTACCTGGTTCTATTTATCTACGTAGATATATTGTTCTTTCTTGCTATATAATTTATTTATAGCAAACACTAATATTTCTGTGCACCACACCATGGCACTGGGCTGTGGAAGCTCAGCTTGAAGGAAAAGCTGTTGTGGAAAAGGGCTCTCAGACATTGACTTAAAAGCAATGTAACCAAACAGCTTCAGGGTGAGGTATCTTATGGAGTGTTTTCCTGACAGAAATAGTGTTCCCTCAGCTGTATTTACATCTTCTGCACACTCGCATCATGGTTCAATGATATAATAAATCCATCTTAGATCAAACCTACTGCAGCTGTGAGACACAAAGCACTGATCCTGTATAAATTTGCTCTGCTCATTCAAATTTGTTAAAAAAAAAAAAAATATGTTGACAGGCTAACTTTTCACTGGCAGGCTTTATGCTGGATCACATACCATCTGTCTGAAGCACTTTAACATTTTCTGAGATCCCATACCGTCTTCAGCTACCAGAAAATAAACATATGCTCCTTATCTTGTATTTTGGCTAATTCACTAGGGATGAAATTGCATGTCCATGCCTGATTTGGTTCAAATCTGTGTTGCTGGATGTAAGTGCATGGATCTAGTGTAAAGACCAGAAAATAACATCCTCAGCCATTTCTAGAACAGTTCCAGAATGTATCACCCCAGAGCAAAGTCTCTGGTCTAAGCAGGAGGGCAGGTGAAGTCATTCTATGTGACCTGGAGCCTAAAGAATGAATCTGGCCTGAAACACGAAGCTGCTGCTGGCTTTTCTAGGGTTCGACCAGTTACATCCATATACATTAAGTAATACAGACTGTGAAGTATTTAAATAGATCAAAAACAATCACCTTGCTCTTCTGGAAAACATGCCCTTTTGTTCACTGTTTCAGAATTGCTTTTCCTCTCTTTAGTCTTTTTTTGTGTGTGTTTTTCAGGAACCAGTTTCAACAGGAAGGACTTTAAACTGCCTGCAAAGAGCAAAATACAGAGAGGAAACTTTTGATCCGTAACGTTTCCTAAACAACTAAAAAGCATGTAGAACATCCCCTGCTCAGACCTGAGTTACGATTCCTTACAAGCCACTCCTGGCTCAGCTGAAGGTGAAATGGGTCTAGGTGAACTCGAAAGACTGTCAAGCCCAGCTGAGGGTCTAACCTCAGTCCTTTTGAGATGCCCTGTTTACTGAATTTGCTATGTGGACCATAATAGATCAGTGGGTTTTGAGAATTCACTGAAGGATGTGTGGGCTGAAAGTATTAAGGCTATGTAAATGGAAATGTTCTTTCTAAAGAGTGAAATATGCAGATTTTGCTCATTGCTTCCACATAAATGAATGACCAAATGAAGAGAAAACTGATCAAGAAAAATGTATGCATAATAAAAATACGTACATGCTTCATCTAAAATTCATTGCCTCCAAAGGTTCATCAAATAATTACTTAATTTTTAACAGCTGCATGCACAATAAGATTTGCTTGCACTAAGTCTGAATAGAATTATTTTCTTCTGAGAATTGTAACATAACCGATACCCTCCAAATGTTCAGCAAGTGGCAACTCCATCTGAAAATACCACTAAGGTAACTTGTGTTTAAAAAGACCTACCCAAACCACATTGCCACTGAGCTGACATTTTTCTGGTTTTAATCATTGTACCATTGTATAGTAGCGAGGGCCTGAAGAAATAACAGAGCTACCGCATACAAATGTTTATTAATGAATCGGATCCAATCCATGCGCTGCTCTGCTCAACAAACATGAGAAGCTTTATGTCACAGCTGAAAGATTTCACTCCTGCTATGAACAGAGGAGAGGTTATTTAGGCTCCATGCAGGAGATTTTGGACATTGTGCCTATTGCAATGTCTTCATTTCTTTTGCTCCCCAAACCCTCTGCAGGTAGGTCAAAGGGCTGGGGTCTCAGGTAGGGTCTGGGGGTATTGCTTCTTTGTGTGGAAGGAAAGGGAGAGCCTCAGTAACCTTTCTGAAGAAGGACTTAAAAAAAAAAAAGTTTCAGTCTACCCTGTTCTTTCAGTACAATCACTCGTGTGCTGACACCAGGACTTGTTCCAACATCCTTCATTTTCAAAAAACACCTGTTCCCATAAAATTCCTTTGAATAATGTTTATTACTAGGTCACCTGTCTCGAAAAAGGAGCTGCAGGCAAGACACTGACCAGACCGCACTGCTGTCCTAGGTCACGGACCTAGATCCTCTGTCCTCATTTGCCTTCCCTGCTGTCGACATAAGGAATTCCCAAACTACCAACAAATTACACTACACTCCCTCCCCATCACCACCCCCACCTCTTGCTTGTCCAAATCATACAGCAGAAGACTTCTTTGTTGCACTGAAGTTAGTAGAAAGACTCCCATTGACTTTGCTTTGGTGACAATAGGGTCAGATACTGGGTAGGTGCGTTGAACTTTCACAACGTGCCAGTTTGGAAGCACTTAACAAAAGTCATCATTTACTGTAGTTAAGAGGAGCTGCTTGCCAAGGATTCAGCTCCCATGGTCAACAAAGGGATGAGGGACATTCTCGTTTTACCACGGATAGCTATCCCTCACAGAAGCAGGCTGCCCATTTCCAAGCTCAGCTACGAAATAAAAGAAGTTTTACAATAATCACAGCACCAAGGACCGCCTTTCCTCTCCCCAAAGCTGAATGAGTTCAAAATGCTTGGCGTGACAGATGACAACATCCACAGTCAGACACAATGGGTAGCGGTCCATGTAGTTTTGTAATTAAGCTAGGTTTGTGAGGTTTTCATTTTGGAGAAGAGAACTACAGAATCTCTTATAATTGGAAATGAAACTAAATTAATGCTACTGCCTTTATTCTGGCAGCTGAATTCCAGTAATGCTTAGCAATTGCTGTGTTTGTAATGTAAATATACTACTGTCGCTGCACTGAAATAGATTTCTTTTTTTCCCTACTCAAAGTAAAAAATTTGCTCCAGCTGCTGCTGCTGAAGAATTTGGAGAACATTACCCAGAATATTAATATTCTGTACACACTGCCAGGTGCACAAATAGCTCACTAGCATATCTCTCTCTTAATTGAGTTAATTGAATCATGGCTTCATTGGGTCCAACAGACAACAAAAAAACCACATTTTCCCAGTTTGAAAAGTTTTGACCTACCTCAGCAAAATTAGGTTTTCTAGTCTCATCTGAACCTGTGTTCAATTTTGTGAGCGCTCAGCTTTTCTTTTGCTTCCTTACTCATATTTCTGTTAGTGCTGCAAGACAAATGAGCCAGCAGATACCACAAAAGGTCAAAAAACAGATAGCAAGAGAATTTTAGCATAACTACTTTGTCATCTATCGCATGGTCCTGCAGTGTACAGATGAGATTTTTGCTCTAGTTGTGTTCTCAAATGGGATCACTACAGCTACGTTTAAAAGAGTGGACATTGCCAAAGAAGAGATGACCTGTGCTGCACCACAAGTCCATCCAGCTGGGTGTCCTGCCCCTCCAGCAGCTACCAGACAGCACTTCTCTTCTGAAGACTGCAGTGTCTCAGTCTAAAAAACCATGCTATGATTTAGCAGCAGGTGAAGAAAACCAGGAAATCTCAAAGGCAGGGTGAGTGGTTGGTTTGCCCATTGAATTCAGCTGGAAGGGAACTAACTGTAAGGGAAACAAAGGAATTTTACAGCTGAGAAAACTTTCTCTGCTGTGCAGAAATGCCAAACCTTTTTTTTGTGTAAACTATTTTTAATGCAAACAGAGTACCCTCGTGCTTCCTAATTGTCCAAAAGGTTTCTGCACTTGCCAGAGGAGCCATGGAAATTGGCTAGAACAGTGGCTGTGCCAGGCAAACCTCTCTCCTGCTCTGTCTGCGCCTTGTTTCTCTCTTTCCCCAGCTGACATTTCCTAAACTCTCTGCTTGCCACTCTGGGGTGACCTATAGCATCGCTCCCAGTCCAAATCTCAGGATGCAGTCCCATCTCCAGCACAGCTGCAGCAACACTGAGCCAGCTAATGGAGAAGTGCGGAAGGCTGAGACCCGAAGCCCTGCAATCTTAGCAAAACCTGGGGCATTTGACAAGTGTTGCCTAGAAAAGAGCAGAAGGTACAAGGGGACAAAGCAGAAGTGCATTGTCAGCATCTGCAGCACTAACAACTTTGCAATTTCTCACTGACCTTGCACATGACAGTTGGGATGAAGGTACCTGGAGGCCCATGGGAAGGTTGGCTTTGGGCCAACACACGCATTTGCTGCCTGGCTTTGTGGTCAGGGTGGAACCTTCGGCCCTACCACCACTGCATACTTGTCCACCTATCACCCATCCTCTCTTCTGGATTGCAATAGGACAAGATTCACAGCTGAATTAAATCAGCAAAGCTAGCAGAGTGCTCTGCACAACCAATCCCTCATCTGGAAGGGTCCAGCCATCTTACTATTTTGTAAAATAATATGCATCACACAACAGGGATTAATTTGGCTGATTCTGACAGCGCTGAAGTCCCATTCATTAGCATCTGCATAATATTTTCAATTTCCTTGTTTATAAAAAACTGGTGTTTCCTAAATACCCACCAAGGGTACTTTTTTTAATAGACATCAGCCTCAAATAATTGTCAATCCACTCAAATTCTATTTAACAAGCTCTTGACTAGAGCCTGCTCTTCCAAATTGGTTTTCTGTTTTGGGAAAACTTCAGTGGAGGACAGGCCACCCCTCAGCATCTAGCTTTGCTGTGTTATCTGCCATGTGTGAAAAGAAAAAACCCAACCCCTCCAAGGAAACAAAACACAAATCAAGAATTAAGAGCTTTCAGCTGCATTCAGTTGTCAAACAGGCTCCAGAGTATTAACAGATGCAAACAGTATGTATTTTGGAGCAATTTATACAAAGAAGGAAGATTGGTGATGCAGAGTTAAGTATCAGATTCTGAATTAAATCCTGGGTTTATGCACTTGACAGAGATGTGCTTTATTATAGCATGACACCCACCTGCACGGATAGAGTCCAGGGTCTGTCAGCATTTTCTGGTTTAAGTCAGGTCTGTTTCCCAGAGCAGGAAGGAGCCCTGGGCCGTAACTCAGCTCTAACCATTCTCTTGAGTCAGTAGTTTGGCAGAGAAGGTCTCCTCTGAGGACAGTAGTGTTTGTTCTGCTAATTACAATTTCAACTGGTTTAACCTTTTTAAAACTAAAAGGAGAGTTGGAAAAGTATATGCAGGCCAAGTTTTCCACAATTTCAGATAGTTTCTTATGGTTTGAGATATTATGTTTTATAACTGTGAGCACAGAACATGGATAAGGTGCTAAGAACATACTGAAAATTAAGAATATGCCCCTTCAAGTATCTGATACTAAACCTCCCCAGAAAAGACCTTTAGGTTGTGGGCTGCAAAGTGAGAATTAGTGTAGATTCCTTCAAATCACAAAGAGGTCCACATGTAACGCTTTGTTTTGGATCACTATTGGGTCAAAGAGATACAGCTTTGCAAATGGTACCCTTGTTGACACTGTTTTTTCAGGCAGGCTAGAAGTGATGCAGAAAATGTAACTTGTCTACCAGCAACATTACTTCTGCAAATTTTAGAAATTATTATAGTAATTGGAAATTGTTAAAAATTGAGAAATGTGAATGAAAAGGAACTGCTGTGAGGCAATTTAAATGGAGAAACCGTAGAACAAAGGAAAAGCAGCAATGGAATTTTTTGGCACATAAGCAAGTTTTTCTTTAAAAAGTGTATGCATGTACAAAACCAGAAAATATGTAGGAGAAAAAGCTGGAAAATATTTGCACCAAGGGACATACAAGGTTTGTCCAGCCTCCTGTTTGGTGTCAGAAGAGATGAGTATTAATTTAGCGCTATCAGGGACCTTTCTTTGACTGCTTAGGCTGAACTCAGAAGTAGTTTTGATGGAAGACTTCCTTTGGAATTACCAGCATTATCAGAACAGGAAGGCTGACCCTGCCATGTCTGGAAGTTTGCCTGAGTAAAAGCTGCACAAAACCGTCCCAAATAAGGAGCTTCTCTGCAGAGTCTTTACATATGACAACCTGTCCTCACAACCAGAAACCTCACTAAAAAAAGCTGGCATGTCAAACTCTAGAGTATCTAAATATAATAGTAAAATAATAGGACAATTAATACTTAAGATAATGAATAACATCTTATTAATTCATTAGGTTAAATAAGACATAAGGATTTAAAGAAAACTCTGGTGACTGCAGTGCACAGAGATCTTAAAATGAAAATGAATTGTGGATTCAGAATACTAGTGAGAAACTGGCACTAAGATAATGTCACAAATCTGATATGTGCAAACAAAAGAAAGAAACAGGGGACATAACTAAAAGGAAAATTGAACTATCTTAGTCACTTGCAGTTATAAAAGTCATGCCGGAGCCTAATTTTTCCCTCAGAAGCAAATACTTATGGCATGGTACTTATGACACCTGGGAAATGTCTTGGATGAGTCTGAACCATCCACTATTGGTGTTGCACATAATGAAACTCTGCAGGTTCCTGAGCTAGACACTAATGTGGTGTGGGGAGACCTATTTCACCATGGCTCTCCTTAGAGGACTGTGGTCGAATAACCCAAAACTGTAGGCAGATAGAAATTCATTCCTTCCTAAAAGCTGGAGTCTTACAAACACTTTGCATCCCTTCCGTGTAGATGTCTTTTTTCATCTCCTTTGGCTGTCGTGCAGCCCTACAATATTTACAGCAACTCTACAATGTCTCAGTAATATATCCAAGATTCAGCAAGTTTCTCCATCTGCCACACTTTATGTATCCTTAAGGAGTCTCCTAAACAAAAGACACTCTTGAATTTCTATGCTCAAAACCACAGTGCTAGCCCTGACTTAAGCATCAAGCACACCATTCAGATAAGGTACCTATTGATGTCAAATTTTCACTGATTAAACCATGCAGCTTAGAAGTAAAAATTTCTATTTTCCAACAGGGTCCTTTGGTGTGCAGCATTTTAAATATTCACTTCAGGCAGGATGCTATTTGAAGAGGCACTTCACCTAGGGATTTTGGTGTGATTTCTAGCCTCATTCGAATCTCAAAGGAGACTAAGACTTTATGCTTGTGAAAGGTATTTCATATGGGGAATCATACAGGGTTTCACAAATAAATATTAATGTATCATAATAATGAAGCTGAGAGGTTTGGATGGTCAACCCAGGGCACAGACACACGCTTAGCAAATCACTGCTTTATGTACTTCACTTCAGGCACGTGAGTGGAACTTACTGGCAGCTTTCTGGCTTTATTTTAAAGCAATGGTTTAGAAATCAAATTTGAAATGAGGAAGGCCCCGGTATTGCTATTTTACTGGTTCAAAGTTGCAAAAAATCTTCTGGTTTTATATTTAAAAAGTAAGTCTAAATTACTTCTGTTAATAAGAATTAAATTTATAGCAAGAGATGAAAAATAGAAATGTTTTTGTTGATGCAAACTTCCTCTTTTTTACACTCTTAATTTTGCTTGTTTGGAAAAATAACAAAATCCTCCTTTTTTTATGACATTATGAAGATCTGGAAAATTCCCAGAGAATGAGAAACACTTCCTACATACACTCATTTATGAATAATCAAA
Source organism: Coracias cyanogaster (assembly GCA_033124195.1). Taxonomy (NCBI): domain Eukaryota; kingdom Metazoa; phylum Chordata; class Aves; order Coraciiformes; family Coraciidae; genus Coracias; species Coracias cyanogaster. The sequence continues at coordinate 74,578 of JAVSBS010021325.1, forward strand.
ATCAAAACAAGGATTTGACTTCTAACATCAGGAACGTGTATACTAAATAAGACTGTGTGAAACACAAGAGAAACAAAACTGTTTGTTTACTCTTGGGAGGTCATATTTATGCCAGACGTTACTTTGGACACTGATTCCATATGTGACTGCAGCCATCCTTTAACAACATTTTCAAATTTCTAATTTAATTTGCTTAATACATTTATATGAGCAGTTTATTCAGAAAAGGCATCTCTCTTCCAAAATAAGTGCAATCACCCACAGAGCCAATTAGGACCAATTAAATGGCTTGACATTCAAATTCTGCATCTTATTCTGCACTTTCCTAAAGTGTAAATCTTGGCTCACCTTTCTCCTTCCTTTAAGGCCATCCCTTATCCAAGGCCATTCAAGACAGATGATGAGCGGTGAGATAACCTTTGCCTGAATAAAGACACTGCTTGAGTCTGCTGCAGATGCACAGAGAGCTTTCATCCCACCCTCTCTCCTCCAAGCGCCCTATGCTGTCACCACTCCTTCGTGAGATGCTGTCACATTGCTAAGGCACAAGAAGTTGGAGCCATCTGCTTGCTTCAATTAATTACACCTCGCTCCTGAGATTTCTGCTGGGACTCTCCTTTTTCAGGCATGCTGAAATGAGACCCATGAGCATTACAGGAATTGACCACATTGTCCCACCTTTTAAACAAGAATAAAAAGAGATGCCCTGCCTAAATAAGAAAACCAATATCATTCCAGCTTCCTTAGAAGTGACTGGTGATGTCTTTCTCTGCAAATGACTGCACCACATGCACAATAAGGCTAGGAGAGGTTGAAGTGTCAAGAATAGCTCAATTTTCAGCTACTTGCTCTTTAATAAGTAATGACAGGCTGCACTTGGAGTTCAGCAAAGAAACTCTATTGCCTTTCTCCTGCCAGGACATATTTATGCATTACAGGATCGGACACAAAGTTTCCTGACACAGCAAGGTTAGCGTAGTCATGCGCTTGAAAAGACAACCCAATGATGCTCTGGGTCGACGACTGGCAAGCATTAAACCACTCAGGTGTTATGCTTTTGCTTTGTGAGCTCCTCCATTTGCTTGTTTACTGGAGGCACGTCTTATGGGGAAATCAGCAACACAGTGACCTCTGGGTCTCATTGCAGAAGAGATTTTTCTACGTAACTAAAGTGAACACATAGCAATATAGTTTGCCTGTTAGAAACAAAACTGCTGACTCACAGCCCTAGAAATACCATGTTATATCTGAGTTTTCCTCTCCTCCCAAATATACTTGACTACGGAAGGTCAGAAAGCAAAATGTCCCCTCACCTTTATGTAAATGCTCATGTAAGCATACAATGCTACAGCTTCTGTCACAAAAATATCTGCCTAATTATTTCCAAGTCATTGAAGTAAAGTTTCCATTGCCTTCTAGTTCCTCTGCAGTTCACCTGAGCTAGCTCTGTGATTAGATCCAGGAGTATCATTAACTTGCCACCACCCTTATGACCTACTCCAAGCACAGCTTGACATTGCAGCATAAAGACTCAACCTGAATTTTGTTGGATTATTCCCAAATTCACTAAAACCACCTTCTCATCAGCTGCTATGTGATAGTAACAGTAAAGGAGTAGGCTAAATCTAACTGTGTTGGTGTTGCTTAGAGCCAGCCAGCCAACTGCTCCTCGGGGTTCCTGACAAAGGGATACACCCTTACCTCCCAGGAGAATTCAAAGCACTTGTTTATCTTAAGCTAGCATCTGCTAGCTTGTCCTTGATACAAAGAGAAATATCAAAGGAAAATTAAGTTTCTAAAGTGTTTCAGATTTGTGTCTTGCTGGTTTCCAGTCCCTACAACAGATGCAATGAATTGCTATGCCCTGTGCTCACAGGGAGCTCTAGGGTTGCAAGGTGAAATGAGAGCAAGCTGCATTAGTAGCTCTACTGATGGCAGGAAAAGGACCAGTCTCTCTCTCAGCTTAGCCTGCATGGTATAGAAAAAACAGAAAGGAAATCGGCATAACCTGCTCCTTTCACACTGCCTTTGGAAGAGACGAAGCATCCTTCAGCAACAAAACCTTGGTGCTATTGCTCTGAAACACAAACAAACATAGCTGGGATGCTTGGAAACTTGAGGATGACTGATGTAGTTTATTAATGTCCACCTTTTGTTCAACATATGCATAGATGTCTAAAGCCTGAGTTTCCTAAAAGTCACTGAACAAGTGCCACTTTAAGAGATCTACTGCACATAAAGGAACATATATCCAGTTGTTAAATTAGGCAGCCCATAAATGCCAAGAAACAGTGACTGTTTATTAGAGCTGTACATCTGCTACTTCCCTCTTTCCTTACTATCCTTTCTGGGTAAGGATGTCCTTCAGATAGTTCCTTCTCGTAAAAAAAGGAAAGGAGGAGAAAAAAAAAAATAATGAAGAGCTCTAAATCAGAAATAGAGTTTCTGAACTCCTTTCTGATAGAGAACCTGGGGTCTGACAGTTTACAAGCCTGAAACGTGATTTCTCTCTCTCCCCCACTCCCCCCCCCACCAAAAATGGAGATGGTAAGTTGCAGTGTTAGCACATTAAAGTCTCTTCTTAATCCATTCTTTCCAAGAAGCTCATTTTGGGTGAGCTTCCTGACAGCTCTGTAAACCTTTCTGGATTAATCTTAGCTAGTGAATGACATTTGCAAGGGTTAGATGCTTAGATTACAACCTTGGGCTGGAACTCCTTTAAAGATTCTCAAATTCAATAACCTAGTAGGAACAATTCAATTAGAGAATTATCACCAGTTTAACTAGAAAGTTCTTCACACCAAGTTCTTAAATTCCCTTTTCCTCAATAAATCAAGGCATTTATTCTCCCCATCATCTACTTGTTATTTGCCTGGTTTAAATATTTCAGCAAGTGCTTTAAAATTGTTTGCTGTTTAAAAATTTAGGTGGTGAATAAATATGCTGGTTTCCTATTTCTTAAGCCCCACTGATACCAGGGACCACATATTAATGGGAACAGTTTTCTGCTGAGCTCTCACCATAGAAATTATACATTCACATTGTTGTCAGAGGGCTTAGCAGTGGATTGAATCAGTTCAGTGCTCTTAGCACATCGTTCCTTTAAACATCTGTAAATGAATAGTGTATTTAATGGGAATCTGTCATGCACTAGTCATCTGCATTAGCAGATTTTAAATTTTTTATTAGAATTGTATTAGACTTTAATAATAATAAAAATCCAACCTTGCCTGCACAGAATATATGCAGGGACTATGGGGACATTTTTTTGCACACAGATTAAGGAGTTTTAAATGTATGAACTATACAGCAGAGCTTACATCAGCTATGGCAAAGAAAAACAAACACACAAACCATCTGCAGGATACAAAGAACATGAGGATCAAGGAAGAAGAATTAATAAAAAGTATGTACAGGGAAATACAGTGATTTATTTGTATTGAAAAGAGGGAAAGAAACAATTTTTCTTCAGGGACACCAACCCACACCTCATTTAAAGGCCCATGAAAATGCTGTATGCCTAAAGCTGTGTACACTCAGACATTTGGTTAGTGCTGGGTTCAGCTGAAATAGAAATTTAAGAACTACTTTTCAGGAAAAAGCAACTCCATTGCCACCAAAGAATTATCCTGGCCTCAGAACTGGGCCTCGTGCATTCTTTTCCGAGTCTCTCTGGGTTTGTGATCGTACAATTGTAGGTCACTGAAATGCCTCATTAGTAACAGCTGAATGATCCTGGTTCTGGGAAAAAATGAAACCAAAACCCCTAGAGATTTAATCAAGAGGATAAAGGTGAATATTACTGTTTTCTCCCCTCTTTACCCAGTCACAAAACTATCCATGGACCCAAGCAGTGGGTCAAAACCTCAAACATCTTTGAAGTCTGTTCAACAGAAGGATATTTTCCATCTTCTCCTTTCTGCTTACTAGACAACAATCCTTTGATGGAGCTACACAGCCCGCAAGAGCTTTGCACAGCCTGTGCCTTTCCAAAGTATGTGTTCCACCTTCTGAATTCAGGCTCCCACGTATGAAAAACCATGCTGAAAGGTTTGCTCCTCTACAGAGCAGACAATGAACAGTAATTTAAGAACCTGTCTGGTTAAACAAGACCTGCTAGAAATGAAAAATGACATTCCCGATACAAGGCAATTACTGTAGTTCCAGCCTTCCAGTCAGGAGCAAAGTATAAGGGAATGCTTCCTGCATTTAATTTCCTACAAGTCACAGGTATTAATTAACTTGACTTTTCAAGAAGGTGCTGCTTTGACATTTGAACACATGCAGATTTTGCAGCGGTTTGCAACCATCTGGTTTTTGAGAACTTATTCTGGTCTGTGACCTAACTGAATAGCCATGCAGTGCAGCATTTAGCTGCTGAGAGATAGAATATTTTTTTTCTTACTTCCAAGATATTTAACTTCTGTAGTAAAGGAACAAACCCTGGTTCAGATAAGTCTGCTGTCTTTTCAACAGCAGTAACAATTTCTGTAGACATTAGCCAGAGGAAGTAAATAAGGAACAGATTAAGAGCTCAGGACCATGCTGACTTACTGATTAGTAGAGAGGTGGGTTAGGATATTAGATTTATATGGATTTTTTTTTTTAATAGTGAAGCATCAGGAAAATTGTGATGCCCTGCAAGATTTGGAAGCACTATGGACTCCTTTTACCTCGCCTCAAAACTCAACACTTTTTTCCAAAATGAAAGCCTTTCCTAGAATGACAGTTAGACCAGTTCCAACTATTGTGAAGAAAATGTTTTTCTTTGAGCCTCAAGTTTCTTCTAGTGAAAAAATAAGGCGCTATTTCTGTTCATGTCCCAAGTCAAGTTTCCATCTAGTCGTCACTACATAACAGCAGCTTGATCCTGTCTCCTAAGGTCAGAGCAATAAGTCTACCACATCTCTATAAGCAACTCATTCTCCTCTGCATCCCATCTCTGAATGTGAGCACAACTCTACACACATACTGGCACGTAGAACCCTCATCAGCTGCTGCGTGTCTGCTTAATTTTTTTTTTTTTTTCTGTAAATAAGAAAAAGTCTTCATCACTCCTGCCTTGATCATCCTTGGATGAAAAGACTAATTTAAAGTCTGTGCTGTGGTAGCCTCCTTGATCTATTAGTGGCATGAGGCCTCCATAGATGCCCCGTGAGCTGATACAGCGCGTTGGCTGCTGCCAGATGTATCAACAGCTAGGTACCCAGATATTGAAAGCCCTTGCTGCACATAACTGAATAACTAATCCTCTGTCTCTCATTAGCGTTCCTTACAATTCTCATTTATGATCTTTCCTCCATACTTACAAGTTCCTAGCTGTTAATAACCACTGTCGCTCCAGTTATTATGTTTCAGACAAATACATTGCAGTAATTAATAGTGAGTAACAATCTGATTTAAAAGATACTAGCTTGCCCCAGTATGAAAAATTACTTGACTGTCACTGCAAGCTCAGCTTGTCCTCCATGAGATTATATGTGCAGTTCACATGGGGAATCATACAGAAATCCCTCATCAGTGAAATTATATTCATTAGCCCTCAGTTTAGAAATGAAGCTGGTAAACCTACTTTATCTGCTGTGGGGTGAAGAGACTTTTGATAACGGCTTTTTAATTAGATGAGGCTCCTTAGCATCAGCATGCAGATAAGGGAAGCTGCATGACTTACCTATACTTTGCAAAAATAGATCCTTTGATTTGGAATACAACAATAACAAAAAGATTTTAACGTCAGAAGTGTTGGGGACAGGACAGCTTATGGATGATAGCATCTGTATAAATTATAGCAGACACAGCTGCAGCAGAGATGAATGCCTGTAAAAATGAGCCTACTAAAAGAAGTCTGTTCACATCAAAACCTGGAGAAAGCCAGTGCCAAGTGACTATTAAAACTTCTAGCCAGTTCCCACTCGGATGGATAAGAGCTGCCTCACACTCACTTTTGCTTATGGGACCTTCAATATAAAACATTTATCACATTTTCATCCCTTGTTAAATGATTTCTTCCAGGGGAGTTCTTTACTGGCAAGCATATCTAGTGCTTCCATATGCTAAGCAAGCAGGAAAAACTGTAGGAGAATGGAAAGATTGAATATTTTATGCAGTCCCTGGTTGCACGGTTGTATGCTTCTGGGGCACTCTGCAAAAGATACGAGGCTTAAATAAAGCTATTTCCAAGAAAATGGCTGCTAAGTTTCCCCTTTTGAACCCGCTAATCAGATAACCTCTCAGGTGGGAAGTAACCAGGAACTTGAACTCAGTTTTTCCTACAGGAGTGATGAAATTGGACTCCTGAGCTTCCTCACATCAAGTTTTATTCATGCACTAGACTTGAGGCTTTCATAGGCTTTGCAGATGCAACACATTCATTCTTTGTTGCTCTTTCTGTAGAGTGGAGAACAAGCAAGCTATGGGCCAATAAGATGACTGCAAAAGCACCTGTGGGAATAGGACAGGATCTTACTCTTGGACTCTGAATTTTGATAGAAGACTGCTTTTAATGCTGGCTTTGAATCTCCTATTTGCTAACACATGGAGCATGGCAGAGTCTGGATAGCCACTAAAAGAACTAGGAAATTACTGCATTTGTATGTGCCTTTGAAGATTTTCACAGGCACCCATATTTTTTCCACAAAGTATACTCACACGAAATAATGAATCTGATGTGTATTTTTCTTCAGCAGTTACTGGGTGCACCCCAAGCTTCCAGCTAAACCTTCTTTCATCATCTCCATGCTCTATGTGCAGAGACATTGTCCTTCTGGTACTCAAGGTCAGAGTGCTCATTTCCACATTGGATGATCAAGGACAGCATTTCCAGGTCACTCATCTGTCACTCTTGTTGCCCTTGCCAAACTCTCCTAGCTGGAAGTAACCTTAACCATGTATACCTACCAGAACTTGTGCTCTGAAAACAAAAGATAACACTCCTACTGCAAAACTCAAAAACTGCAACCTGACACAAACCCTGTGCCACCAGAGATTGATATCTTCCTGGGTAAATAGTTGACCACAAGGTCCCAAGGCCCAGCTCTGAGGTCTTTTAGAGTGACACAGCTTGTGCGGTAGAAATATAACAGCAAAAGGTAAGCCACAGGCTCCTGTGCACATAACAAGTGGCTTTTGCCATCCAGCCTAGCTTGGAAAGCTGTTTCCAAGGTCCTAGAGCTGGTAAGTGCACCAATTCCTCATTGGTTCTTGTAAGAGAAAGATTAATGTAGCCCAAAGAAAATACAGAGATAGGTGGTTTCCAGAGGCTCCAGAACTGCAGAATTTCTAAACTCCAGGTGAGAACATGACTGGTTCTCATGTCCTTAACATGAGTAAGGAAGAATAAGCATCCTCCTCAGCTGGCAGGAGGCTGCACTTGTGGGGGCTGCACTGTCTGCAGCCACGTGACTCATTTTCAGTGCTAGGATGATGGATAGGAAAAAAATCAGAGGTGTCTACAAGTTGTCTCCACTCCCATGAAGGGAGCTGATAAGTGGGATACTTGGGTCTGATCCTCCACTTGCTATTCCAGAGCTATACCATGGAGACCTGCCGCAGGAAAAATCAAGCGTGCCTAATTCCCAGAAGCTCTTTGCCTTCTCCTAGCAGGCACGCAGGGACCAAGACCCAGCACCCGCCAGCGCCCCAGTACAATACCCCAGCTTTGGCAGAGTTCTCTTCCTGCTGAGGTTCAGTTAACAGACTTCATTAACATGCTTCCTCCATACAATACCTCTCACAGAGCACAGCTTTAAGTTTCCTCCTGAGGCAGGTAAAGCCAGCTGCCATGTAGCTCTTCACAGAGTTGCTTCATGCTGCTATCAAGTTCCTTTGAAAATTCTGTAATACTCCCCTGTCTGCTCAACACTGAATTTTATGGGAAAAAGATCTTGCCTGGGCTTGAAATAATTGTGGGGAGAGAGGAGGCACTCAGAGGAGCACACACCTTTCTGAACATAGACATTATTTTACATACCACCCAGCATCATTGTAATTTAAATGATGTCAAATGCAGCACTAAGGATCTCCCTGTTCCAAGCAATAAACTTTCAGACAGTTCTAATACCATCCAGTTGTCAAACAAAGTAGTAATTTACATAATAGTGTAGTACTATGTCTGTGCAAGTCCCAGCTCTTTCATAAGGCTCCTTGGCATAGAGCTTGTACAACTAGGAATATTTACATTATTTTATTCAGTACAATGCAGCTCTCTGTGGGTCCCAGTGGATTGAACTGTCCCAAATGCATTATCTTTGAAACTATGGAAGTCTTTGGTGCTTCTTTGACAAAAGAAATTCCACCATCTGCTCTCAAAAGACTTGCAGAAACTCACTACTGACTTCAGCACAAGGCATAGCTCTTGCCCGCCGGCTTACTCACAAAAACAGTTTGCATGCATTCTCCTGCTTCTCAGCAAACAAGTGGTAATGAGCAGAAAAGGGAATAATTTAATCCTGAATTTTATTCCTATTCTGCATACTAATGCTACTTTGTGATCCCCATGCCCTTGTGCCTCCGAATGCACTAGGGCTGAAGGGTTTTTTCTTCAGGCAGTCGATAGGGAACTGTGACAGCTCTGACCACGCCTGATCCCAGCTGGCAGAGGGCACAGGAGGGCAAACACATCCCAGACAGCTGTATTGCAATAGCAAGTAATCTGATTAACACCTGCATTCCAAATATCCATGAGCTCTACTCAGGTTCCCCCCTCCCACCTTTTTTCTTAAAAAAAGAAAAAGCAGAATGCCTGCAAGACAGCTGAATTCTCCCTGGTGCCAGGAGACAGGGTTTGCACTCATTCTCGTATTGCTATTGCAAGGTTCAAGTGCAGCGTAGGCCCAGGCACCATGTACACACACTGTGGGAGAACCTCTGCTGCACTGAACAAGAATGACTGGGAAAGGTTTGTAGCAGATGACATAAAACCTGAGGAAGCCAGGGGCAAGAGGAGATCATATGACCTGTTGTGACTTTCTGAAGGTTCTGTTTGCTCAAATCTCAAGAGCCTTGTTGCCCCAGCCCATTTTAAAACTCCGGAGAATTCTGTTCATTATTCAAAATGGCAGTATTTAACTTTGAGTGACATTTTGCACTGTGATATTGTGCATCTGGACTTGCTTTTTCCACACAGAAGCAACTAAATTCCTATGAGCCCAGCCTGAATTGTGAGATGCCTAACTTCTTTGCCTAGAATTTTACAAAAGCATCTTCTCTTTTGGTAGGTACATGACCCACAAACTGCTCTGGATAGTGCAGTTCCAGGAATCTCTACTAAACCCAAGTTTGAAGGGCAGGCTGCTGCATTTGCCACTTCTGCAATATATTGTATCAGGAATAAACACAGTTCTGCTTCACATATAGTAGAACAAGGAGAATATAAAACAAGATGCTTTCTCATGCAGAAAAGCTTTTGAATGTACTGAATAGCATATGGATGCAAGCTAGAGCACAGGAAGTTCCACCTCAACATGAGGAGGAACTTCTTTACTGTGAGGGTTCCAGAGCAC